>JAODKN010000082.1:1016033-1038563 GCA_026774425.1 Petrocephalus zakoni
CAACCACCATTGAATTTTTTCTGGGCGGCCCCCCCCCCCCTTTTTTTTTTTTTTTAGGAGATCCACAAGAAGGTGATGTCCCTGCAGTTCAGTGAATGCCACACGAAGATCCGGCACGTGGACGCACACGCCACCCTGAGTGACGGTGTGGTCGTCCAGGTGATGGGGGAGCTCTCCAATGCCGGGCAGCCCATGAGGAAGTTCATGCAGACCTTCGTGCTTGCGCCAGAGGTGTGTGGGCTGGGTGTTTCATCTGCCTTTCACCCTGCCTGAAAACCAGTTAGATTGGGGCCTTAAAGTTTGTAATGTGGTTGTCTTTGTCTGCGTGTGGGTTTTTTTTTTATTGCTGAGGTTCAGCCCCCATTTTTATAGAGCTACTGTTTGTGTGCAGGGTTCCGTGGCTAACAAGTTCTACGTGCACAATGACATTTTCCGTTACGAGGATGAGGTCTTCGGGGATTCGGAGGCCGAGCTCGATGAAGGTAGATGAGCAGAATGTCATGTGATAAGCCAGGAATCTGGACATTCCTGGCTCCCGTAATTTCCCGAATCGCAGCTTGGCCTCTCGCTGCAACGTGGTCACGTTGGTTACCCTTCTTTATGAAGAGTCTGAAGAAGAAGCCGAGGAGGAGCAGGAGGAGCGGCGACCTTCTCCAGAGCCCATTCAAGACAGCCCCAACAGCAGCCCCTACTATGAGTCTCACCCTGTGGCGTAAGTGTCCAGTCTTTGGGCTGCATCCTGTATTCTCATGGCAACAAATGACCATTTGTGTTGGTGGCTAAACTGGTTTCAGCGGCTCATGGAGTTTTACTTACACAGACATGTTATGAGGCTAGAATTGGATTGTAGTGGAGGAGTATGGCATGCTGTTTTAGCTTTAGTTCTTTTTAGAGGATATCAGAAATTAAATTATAACTGGATATGTGCATTTCTGATATCACTGATTTAGTTGCAACTAGTTAAAATGCTAATGCTTGATATCAGAAATTCAGTTTTAATTAGTTAAAATGCCAGTTCCTGATGTCGGAAATTACATTTTAGCTAGTAAGATTCAAATTTCTCTTATTTCAGTGGGACCTGGAATTTTAACTAGTTGAATATCCAATTTCTGATACCAGGAATTCAATTGTAACTAGGTATGGTTAAAATTTAATTATCTAGTTACAGTTCAATTCCTGATATCAGAAATTGGATATTCAGCTAGTTTAAAATTGTATTCCTGATATGAGAAATTGGATTTTTTTTTAAATTCCAAATCCCACTGAAATAAGGAAATGGTTTTGAATCTTACTAGCTAAAATGTAATTTCCAATATCAAGAACTGACATTTAACTTCATGGAATTTCAGTTCCAACTAGTTAGAATGCCAATACTTGATATCAGAATTTGTGATATCAGAATTACACTTCATAACTAGTAACAATTGAATTTCTAATATAAAGTATTCTAACTAGTTAGAACTGAATTTGTGATATCCTCTAAAATGAATTAAAGCTAAAACAGCCTGCCATAGAAGAGGGTCTATGCAACTAGAGGCAAGACCATATCATCTGATTAGTTGCTATGACAACTGACAATATCCGATTTTGGTTCTGAGAACCAATAATTTTTCGGTCTGCCCTTTGAATATTTTTGTGTAAGTAAAACTCCCAGCATCTGTGTTTTTGAGAACTGTCCTCGAATTGTTCAGTAGATCATCAAAGCTTATCAGATTAAGAGAGTGTTGGACTACAGAACCCACTTAGCTGTTAAATGTGGCTGCATTCTTTTCAGCAATGGTGTGGAGGAGCCTCCTGAGGAACCTGCCCCAGAACCGGAACCGGAACCTGAACCAGAGCAGAAGGTTGAGGAGCTAAAGCCTGAGATTGAGGAGAAGGTGCCTGAGGAGCTGGAGGAGAAGGCACCTTCCCCTGTTCCTGTCGAGTCTCCAGCCAACACTCAGGAGCCCCCTAAGGTCTGCATCTTGGGCCTCTCCTGCATTGGGTGTTTCCCAGAGTGTCAGTGTTTGGCAAGGGTGTATTTTGTGTGATCGACAGCGGGGGTTTTTTTTTTGAGAGTAGCATGGACTTCTCTTGCTTGTAGACCTTCTCCTGGGCTTCAGTGACCAGTAAAAATCTACCGCCCAGTGGAACAGTCACTCCCTATGGAATATCGCCCCATGTTGTTAAAGCTCCAAGTTCACAGGTACTTAAAAATCCTGTTGTGCCTGATTTTTGTTTAGGAAATGATGGTCACATTCCATACTTTAGGATTAGGGAATGTCCACTATGAGCTGTCACACTTGCCTGACAGACATGGTCCTCTAAAGCCTGCTTCTGATCGTTCTCAGCCCAGGGTGGAGGCCAAGCAGGACTTGCCGGCTGCTCCGCTTAGAGTGCGGGACCAACGCACCAGAGACAGGCCAGCCTTCATTTCACGGGGGCCCCGACCCGGTGAGTCACTGTTTCCCTGGTGTTTAAGTGACAGGCCCAGAGCAGTCAATGCACTAACGCGTTCCTATTCCGTCATTTATTAGATGGAGCGACGTCGGAGCCACAGGTTGGGAAGCCTCCCTTCAGCTTTGTCAGCAAAGGTCGAGGCGAGTCGGAGCCGAGCGAAATGGACAGCAGGAGACCTGTGCGATACCCCGACAGCCACCAGCTGTTTGTGGGGAACCTGCCTCACGACATCGACGAGAACGAGCTCAAGGAATTTTTCATGAGTAAGTGAAAGCAGATGGCGGATTGGAGCTGCCATTTGGCGGCTGATTCCCTGCGTATCCTGGGAGACACTCCTGCATTGGCTGACTTGTCTGTGTTGTCCTTGTAGATTATGGGAATGTTGTTGAGCTGAGGATCAACACCAAAGGCGTGGGCGGCAAGTTGCCCAATTTCGGCTTTGTGGTCTTCGACGACTCTGACCCTGTGCAAAGGATCTTGGGGGCGAAGGTAGGAGGGGCAAGTATTGGCTGATAAATTACCCCCATCCTTCACGTGGGTGGTGGTGGTGATTTGGGTAACTGGCACGTGTATCCCTCTTTTGCACATCCCCCGTCTAGCACATGCTTTTTAAACCAGTGCTGTCTAATAGGGCTGCACGACGTCACATGGCGACGTACTCGCGGTTATACGGTGAATGCGCAATAATCACCAGGGCTTTAGAAGACCAGTGAAATATTTGGCCGCCAGCTTTTTGATATTATGCAGGTGTTTTTCGCCCACAATTAACAAGCAGATAAGGTAAACTAATCTGTAATCTCCTCTTTTAAAAAAAATTTTGTGGCTGCTGCGCTGTCCCTTTCTTCAGTGCTTATCGCTTCCACGATTTGCCGAAACTGTAGTATGTGGCACTAATCTGCTTGCCAAATTTATAGGCGTAAATGAGTACTAGAAAGCTGCCAAATGTTTCGTTTGTCTTCTAAAGCCTTGGTGGTTATTGCGCATGCGCCGTGTAATGGCGAGTACACAGAGATGTGATATCGTGCAGTCATGCGGTCTAATTTAATGCAGTGGGAGTAATGCCCCCCCCAATAATGGTCTCATTCCTGCCTGTCCTGTTAAATCGCGAATGACTATGAGTAGGTCGTCCTGTTAAATCTTTATACTTTTGGACTGGTCATTTAATTTTTGCTGCAATCTCCATGCGCAGCCCATAATGTTCCGGGGAGAGGTGCGGCTGAACGTGGAAGAGAAGAAGACGCGGGCCATGCGCGAGCGGGAGACCCGGCCCGGCGGCGCCGACGACCGCAGAGACCTGCGCCGTAATGACCGCGGCCCCGGAGGCCCGCGGGGTGTCGTGGGAAATGGCATGATGCGTGATCGAGATGGGAGGGGCCCCCTTCCTAGGGGAGGGATGGCTCCTAAGCCAGGCCTGGGCTCAGGGAGGGGAGAGAACCGCTTTGCTACCCAGCGCCGCTGAAATAGTGCCCCCTGCTGTTTGGAAGTAGTACCACGTTCATCTTTACCTTTTTGCGTTGATTTAAATCACATGTATAAACATACTATTTTTTTTCCCCCTCCCCTTTTTGGCTTTGGAATGTGACAGCCTGTCCTCCATTTTCCTTGATGTGAAACCGACTCACATGCATTATACCAGCTTTAAGCTGAGATATTCCTGCTAAATTTGTAAGCGTTACTTTTTTTTTTTGTTGTTTTTGAACAAGCCCACCAGGAGGGGGAGGAAAAACCTGCAATGTGAAGAGGGACCGGGATTCAGCTTTTAGTCGTGCAGCCCGCCAGTTGACGGAGATCATGATTACTCTCACCTCAAGCTATGGGGTGGCCGCTTCAGGGAATCCCAGTGCACTTTCTGACTTACTGGCCCGTCACCGTTGGGAGTGAGGTGCAGATCGTGTAGTTTTTGGTGATGGAGGGGGGAATTGGTCGCCTAATTTTTTATTTTTTTTTTTAACACTGCTTAAATCAAAATTGCGGTAATGCACTAATTGGTGTCTCGTCACGTTACATTTGCGTTCTTGTAGGATGACTGGCTGACGCTGAATCTAGCTTGCTGTGACCAGTTCCTTTTCTTCCCACTTTTTTTTTAATTTAAAGCCTCATTTTTTCGTTTGACCTGTACCAATGCTTTAGTTGCTGCTGGGAAAAGGACCAAGAGTTTTTCCTGATTTATCGACCAATCCTGCACTTCGGCTCGTTTTACGACCCCCCAGAGCTCCAAGCACAGCCAGCCTTCGGCTCCTCTGTGCCTTTACTGGCTTATTTCTGTTGCTTTGAGGCCCAGCTTCAGAAGGGGGGGGTGGGGTGGGGGTGAAAAATCAAAGTACTGAAATAATAAACGTACAGCTGTATTACTGTATGGTTCTGGGCTTTATTGTGCATTTAACTTCTTGAACGCTTGAAGCCTTCGCTTCTTTCCAGACGTTCTGCTGTGGCTGTGATTTGATCTTTTGCAGTGGAGCAGTTGCACAAATCCTTTATTTGCAGTATTCTTGGGGAACAGGGTTGCTGGTGTACAATTTTCCTTTTTTTTTTTTTTTTTTTTTGTTACCCAGATTTAACTTTGTGTTCCTTTTAGAAACAACTTTTGTACAAGAGTTTTTATATCGTTTCTGGTTTTGGAGACTGAAGGTGCCTGAATCTTTCTTCACTGGTAAATTTGTCGAGATGCATTAGTGTGAGATGGACCTTGCACATGCTTAATTTTCTCAAACTGTGTCTCTGAGCAATGTCTGTGTGTGGGAGAAAAAGACTGGAATACCTGGTTTTTGCAAATGGAAGTGGCTGCCCCCCCCCATGCCACAAAAAAAACACAAGACAAATCGGGAATCAAAGTGGGAGATGCTGCACTTATGTAAAGCACGAATACTCACCATAGAAATCCAGACCTAAAAAGACACTTGGCTGTGGATGTGTCAAATGGCATCTAAAATCATTGGTTTTGAACCATTTGGGAAACTTGAGACAATGGACAATATTGAAATGGACTTTTGAATGGACCTTCTCATCTCTGCTTTTATATTGGAGGTAATGCCACCATCGAACCCCCTGACATCTGCAAGCTGGGTGGGCCATCCATTCTGCTTGCCTTATGCTCACAGATATTGTAGCATCTGCTACGGTTCATACTGCAGATTTGTGGCCTTTTGTTGTGCCCCCCCCCCCCAACTTGTTGGTATTGTCTTAAACCCGGGATGTTCAAACTGCGTGTAGAGATGGACTGATGTAGCGCCGTAGGGATTTTCCTCATCTTGCACTACTTCCAGTGTTTCTGGGATGCGTTGTTGGTTCAATACCTTTTTTTTCGCTCTTCATTGTTAAATTTAAAGGTGTTAATGTGGTCTAGAAGTTTACATGTAGGAAGTTCACACTGAGGGAAGGTTGCAAGGTTGGGTTTAAATTACATAATAAAACTGCTGGTTACATGCTTTGGTTTGATTTGTTTATCGTTCCTTGACCCTTCTGCTCACTTCCATTTCTCGAAGACTTTTCTACAGTGCTGTAGCACAACTACCCTGAAGGTAGCTGTAGCCACTTTCTAAAGCTATTAATGTTTGCACGGAACTTGTGATCACTGTTGGTATACCTGGCTGTCAGCATCAGCATGCTCTAACTTTGCTTACTGGCGTCTCCTGGCTTCTCCATCGATACTTCCATTGGAAAACATGGGCGCTGCACACTTCTGCATCCCTGAGAAGTGTTAAAGATGTTTGGGTTGATTAAACCTGTCGTCAGCAGGTTGCTGAATGAGTGAGGTGCTTAACATCTCACAGGCTGAAACTACCAAAAGATGCTATGACGCCTTTCTTGTTTTTAGCAGTTGGTCTGATTGTTGACTCCAGAGTTTACATGGTGGTGTGTACTCCCCACCAACACTGCTGCTAATTTCATACCAAGAGATCGAAATTCGTCCAGTCCCTGCTTTCAATGGATATGCACTATGTAGCTGATCCTTTGTCTCTAGTGGATGTATTGATGATTTGGATTGATTACCTATTGCCCTGCTTTATATTGCATCCTAGATGTATCTTTAAAAAAAAAAACTCGATTCAAGATATGAGCTACTAACAGTAGCATTCATTTTGTACAAGATATATTCCTCTTGCGTCAGGCTTAGTCTTCAGAAATGAGTTACTCAACTTGTACTTAAGGAATGCTTATTTGCTTTTGGACCGCTGTGCTTTTGACAGATTTTCTGAGTAACTTTACTGCCACCTAGAGTACTTTGCGCGCGATATAAATGCCTGTGCACTAGGTGCCTAAAACCACTCTCACACATCCGTTGATGACTTGTAGAATTATAAACACTTCGGTGTAGTAGCTTTTCATTTGGCAAATATTAACTTCATGTTTTCCTTCTGTCAATTTTATTGAATTCATTAAATTCAATAATTTAAAGCAACCTATATGAGAATTTTCCCTGATACGTAACTGTGAGGGGGGGTGACTTTTTTTGTGAATATCCTAATCCAGACTCGCTGTGTGCATCCAAAAACACATGGAGGATACGTCAGAGGATCCAGATATTCTTGTCTGAAAGCTCCCCTGAGTAACGTTTGAAGGGGAGTACAGCGAGGCAAACAAGCATGCATAAACTGCTGAAACACGAACTGCTGCACCAAGGTACAAGTGGAGGCTAGTATCAGCTGCCGCTGAGATGATTCTATAACCACAGGTTTCAGAAACCGCAGAGGCGCTTGCTCAGACCGACCGCTGGACGCGCTGCCAATGTAGATGATGGCACTGCCCATCCCTTATTGCGGAACACACTTGTGCACCAAGGAGAGGCTTCTTTGCAAAGAGACCTTTCTTTGTGTGTGTGTGTGTGTGTTTTAAACGGCGTCTCCAGTTAGGCACGATTGCAAGTTATAGTCGGCGGTTTAGAGGTCATTTTATTACCACTTACGAATTAAATTTGCTCATCGTCAGTCATCATAAAACACAGAGGGTATACTACTCATTAACTTGTATAAGCATACGGTGCAGGGTGAATGTTTATGTTTTTATAAATATTTGAATGCAATTCCCCCCTATGCGCTGTTGTAAAACACCTACGGTAGAGCCTGTCTGTTCTATTCACCAACGTTCGAGTGCTTTTTCAGGATCAGTTTTCCTCTGATGACTTGGAGACCTCTAACCCATTAACTGGACGCGAAATCCAGATTTTAGGAAACGCACCAAAACCACCGACAGTGACGAGGCGACCTGAAGACCACGGGCCACCGGCAGAAAGCGCATTGCTGCCGGAAGGTAAACCGTAGACCGCCGGGTAGAAGATGAGTACGCCATAGGGACCCTGAAGCGTAACTGGGACGTACGGTGCTGGAGGTGGGCGTACCGGCGTGCGTTTCTGTGGGGCGGCGGTGGCGGCGAGCCCTTCGGTGGCCGTCGAAGGATCATCAGTGACTGGGATGATTTTACACGGGGACTCAGTAGGGTCCGCCTGTCCATCGCCGCGATATTGTCCGTCAATTGCCTCCCCGAAGTCATTCTGCCAGCCTGCTCGATGCAAGGAAATGAAAGGATGAGCGTTATATAATGTAAAATGAATCGTGGAAAATCCTAAATGTGCTGATTGATTTACTAATTACCCATATATTAATATTGATTTATGAAATTATAGTTTGTGATGTATGTAATTCCTTATGCATCTATCACTACTCCTCAAAGCTTTCCCAAATAATGAATGCAAATTGCCATGCTATCCAGGCAGTCTGTTTCATTTCTGTGCTATTTTTTTGTATGCAGTTTTTTTATTATGTCGTATTACTTTAAGTCAATAAATGTTCTGTCTTACAAATATGATGTAGCCTACAATTTTTGTAAACCCATCTAATATAATTCGTTATTGATTCCTATTTCATTCTTTTGTGGTTAATAATAGTAAAGAATTAAAGTATCTTACCTGCAGTTAAAACTTGCAGCAGAAGAGAGAGGAAGACTGCAGCTCTAGTCAGTTTGAAATCCATGGTAGAGGAATGAGTCAAGCCAAGAGAAAGATACTTTAAGAAACCTGCATGCCACCCCATAATTAATTTGTATCTGACTCTATGAAGCGGTTTGCTATACTGTCTCCAAAACGCTAGAGCATTGTATAAATAAGCGGAATCGACGGGCGTTGATGTGTCTGCGTCAGACTATTTTGCCTCAAAGAGAAGCATTGTCATTACGAGTATGAACCAATACAATGCCACTACGGGGTACTTAGTTTAATGCATCTGAATCTTTAAGCCTCGGCCGGCGCAGTGTTCGTGCACTGATATAGTTATCAGGGCAGCCTGGCTTTGGGCTGTGAAGTTTCTTTACAATTTATTTTCACTTCTCGCCATAATCAGTTCGCCATAGCTTTTAATTTACTCGGATATAGAACATACTTTTCATTATCTCCGCAGATCAACATTAAAATAAATGTAACCAGACTGGTAGAAGCAGAATTACTGAGTCAGTCTCCATCTCTTGGCCACGGCCACTTATAACAAGATTTAAAATATTATAATGTTATAAGTTTTCCAAAATGATTTTCAGGAAAATTAGGTCTAAGATGTTCCGAGAAATGACTGATAACGTGAAATAAACGTTAATAGATATTTATGTAGTCGTTTCACTTATATGCGGATTATACTTATGTGCCAGCAGCAGCTAAAATGTGATTGGTTCTAAATCACGTCATTCTCACTATTGGTACGATTGTATCCAATAATGAGTAAGTAATCTAGTTGCCTAGCAACAACGATGGTAAATAAACATAGGTACTTCTATTATTTGTATACTGTTACCTTATACCATTACTTTTCTAACATAACTTTAGGTACTTCAGTATGATAATGATTTAAGAGAAAGTGTAAATATGCAATAATAGCCTATTTGTTGTACGATTGTTCGTCTCCATTCCTCATACATTCCTGCGGAAATCTTCCTGAAAAACTATCAAACTTACATGTTGGGATGCTCGTGAAAGTTTGGGACTTTTCACAAAGTCGCTTTTTCTGATCACATTTCTGCTGAAATGAACAGAAATGTGTGCCAGGGCGCCTATGACGCCACGAGCCCTTGTGTAACCCGATTCTTCGGCAAATGAGAGTCTGGGATTTTTGGGAACAACTGGGAACAAGATGGCTGGCGATGGCGAAGGAAACGCTTACACTCCGCATTCGGGTTTACCTTAAGTTTGCAGCTGAGATCCAGTCGCTGGTAGCAATAGATAGACGGGAAGTGGCAGAGTTAATATTCTGTACGTATAAGTAGATAGTTGGACGCTTCACCATTGAGAAGATTTTGCCAGTCGTCTTACTTTCCCCCATCATCAGTTTCTTCCTTGTTTTTTTTAAGCCACCAGATTAAAAACGTATTAAAGGCAACTTTTATCGCTCACCTTTGCCTAGTTTTCTAACAGCTGGCTAGACTGTAACAAGAAATCGAGTCGTGAGTTATTTAGTTACTCTATTAGGATGGTTAAAATGTCTCTGCGGAAAGAAAGTTTTCCAGAAGCTGGCTGAGGTTGGTGTGGCGCAGCCTTTCTGTCTGGGTCTGGCCGTCATCTCACAGATTCATTTACTGAAGAGGGTCATTGATGTTTTAAGCACATCAGTGCACTGAACGATATGAGCTCCAATCGAGTTCGGTCGCAGCAGCCGCAGAGTCCGGCGGGCAGGCTCGGCGCCGGAGCCGCTGGCTCCTCTCTGAGTCACAGGTTGGATCCAAGCGAAGGGATCGAAATGGAAAGGATTCATCACCGGGATCTGGGGCTCGGGGGCTCCCCGGGGACTTCCAGCCCACCCTCCTCCAGCTCAAGGCAAGCGTGGAGCCGTGACAACCCAGGGTTCGAGCCCGAGGAAGAAATGCTGGAGGCGGACTGGCCCCCGGCGAGCCCGGGCAGGAGGTCCGTGTCCACGGCGTCGAGCAGCAGCAGCAGTGGCAGTAGCGGGCTGGGGAGCTTTAACGGGGGCAGCAGCAGCAGCGGTGGCGCGGCCCGGATGGACCGGGGGCTGTACCCTACCCCGGCCCCCGAAGGCCAGCATCAGGACACGCACGGCCACCGGGACTGCGGGAAGCGGATCCTTGAGAAAATACGAAGTAAGTGCGTCGGCGATCGTTTTAATCCACAGGCGAAGTCGACACGGTGGCCCAGCAGTACGACAAGCTGACAAACGTATTGCTGGCAGTGACTGATGTTCGATTTCAGTTTTGTGGGGGACGCGTCTCACGGAGGACGGCGACAGCGGCAGGGAGCGCTACCTGAAGAGCGTCCTCCGGGAGATGGTCACCTACATCGTTTTCCTGATCACCGTCTGCATGTGTAAGTTACGCAAGTTACGTAAGTTACTGTCTAAAAAGCATTTCACTTAATGAATGTGATGCAGTTTGGTTTTTTTCCCCAAAGAAATATTTGATGGCTATTAGTTCATTTCATGGGGGTGTGTTTCTGTGTACTTAGTATGGAGGTGTAACAGGAAACTCCATATACCAAGAACCATAAAGTTTTTAACCTTTTTAGTTTTTACAATTTCCCTGGCACATCTCAGATCCTAGTGGGAGGTATTAGATCTTACATTATTTGTTTTTACATGGACAAGATGGGTAAGCCGGTTGCATCTTAATCTACTACTTAAAATTTTGCCTGAATGAATTCTCCCTCTCTCCTCTGGCTTTGCCCTCTGCAGTGACTTATGGCATGGTGACCTCCAGTATGTTCTATTACACCAAAGTCATGACACAGTTGTTCTTGGACACACCATTGTCAAGTTGCGATCCGGCCAGTTTTAGAAACCTCGGAACCACGGATGAGTTCTGGAAGGTATGAATTCTCTTTTCAAGTGTTACAAGTCATTTCAATGCACTTATCTAACTTTAAGATAGCACTGGTTTTCTTAGGCTAGGGGAAATAGTGGCGAAAAAAAGGTTCTATAAATACAGTTATAACTGTATGTATACAGTCATGGATAATCCTGCGTTTTCAGTTTACAGAGGGACCACTTCTTAATGGACTCTACAGGGAGGATTGGTATAACAACAAGAGTATCTCTGAGAATCAAAGCTTCATCTACTATGAGAACCTCCTTCTGGGGCTCCCGCGACTGCGGCAGGTGAAAGTGAGGAACGGATCCTGCTACGTCCATGAAGACCTGAAGGACGATGCGACTGAATGTTATGGACTGTACTCCAGCGGCAACGAGGACACGTCTCCCTTTGGGCTCAAGAATGCCACAGCGTACGTTCACAGAGAGAGCCTCTTTTTGAAGACGAGTGTTTAGCTGGGGACGATCAGAACCAGGCTTCAAGTAAATCTGAGCCGGTGTTGAAAGCTAAGATAGGTGTTGAGTGGAGGGTTTTGTCAAGATAGTAACCTGCAGGGTCACTTTCAGCAATACTGCATGTGTGTTTATAAAAATAGGGCACTTTTCCACTGCACCAGGTACCATATTTCTTCTACTTCAAGATGGTACCAAAAGTATAGTGTTGGTTTTCCACTGGCGTAAAAACTGGTACAGGCGCTGAATGACATCACAGTGTAACTCGGGGTATTTTGTAGGTTTCCAAATAAAAAAAAAATGCCTGTATTACATGTATTCTAGGGCTGAAACTTTTAGTACTTGTTCTCCACCAGAAGTCAGTGGAAAAGGGAAAGTACCAAAAGTACCCCCCTACCCCCGTGCAGTGGAAAAATGCCCATAGTAAACAATCTTAAGGAAAGGTATGGTAAGAATATCCAATTGCAGTTTAAGTGAATGGTCTGTCTAACAGGTGGGTGTACACAGACACTGCCCTTACGAACGGAAGCAGCTTCAGCGGGGAGATCGCCACCTACAGCGGGGGAGGGTACTACCAGGACCTGCCCCGCAGCAGGGAGGCAGCGGCCGTTCTGCTGCGCTTGCTCAGGACCAACCTGTGGATAGGCCGGGGTACCCGGGCGGTGTTCATCGACTTCTCCATGTACAACAAAAACATCAATCTCTTCTGCATCGCCAAGTAATGCAGGCTGTCTTTATGTCTTGGTCATTATACTTCTATGGTTCATATCCGTATCCCCTGGCACTGGAAGGTACCGTTTTTCATTGACAGGCTGGTGGTGGAGTTTCCGGCCACCGGGGGCATTGTGACGTCTTCGCAGTTCCAGACAATCAAGCTGATCCGTTATGCGTCCAGCTGGGATTACTTCATCGCGGCCTGCGAGGTCGCCTTCTGCTTCTTCATCATGTACTACTTTGTGGAGGAGGCTTTGGAGATTCGCATTCACAGACTCCAATATTTTAAAAGCTTGTGGAACTGCCTGGATGTGCTCATTGTTCTGGTGGGTGTGCCATGGCATGGGGTCGAGAGCCAATACCTGTGCCCCTATATTAAATAAACTGTGGGGACATCACAATCATCTGTATCCTCATGCTGCAGTTCTACATTCACATTCAGACGGCTCCCATCTCTCTTTTACGTCCTCTCACAGCTAAGCATCCCTGCTATCATCATCAGCATTTACAGAACGTCCACAGTGAGTGGTCAGAACCTTCCAGAAAACCACGACACCTACCCCAGCTTTGAGCAGATAGCTAATCTGCAATTTCACTTCAACAGTCTAGCAGCTGTAATTGTCTTCTTCTCCTGGATTAAGGTAAAGCTTCTTGCCTTGACGTTAAAATTTACTTGTTGAGCCTATCTACATATAAAAACAAATGGCAAAGGGGGTAACTAATTGTACATTGGCTAATTAATATCAATTTTCTTCAAGGGAATACATTGCTGCTTGCTGCTAGAAACCATGTTGTCTCTGTCCTTTGCAGCTGTTTAAGTTCATCAACTTCAACAAGACAATGAGCCAGTTATCGACCACCATGTCTCGCTGTGCCAAGGACATCATGGGATTCGCCATTATGTTTTTCATTATATTCATTGCGTATGCCCAGCTGGCCTACCTTGTGTTCGGGACACAGGTGAACGACTTCAGCACCTTCAAGGCATGCATGTGAGTACCGCTGCTCTGCATCCAGGCCCGAGGACATCCAGGTAAGATTGATACCTGGATTAGGTGCTGTGTGGTATTAGGACTGACCTGAGGTGTTTGTGTGGTTTGGGGGCGTCAAGCTCTCTCTCAGGTATTATTTATTCATGTTGCGCTTAATTAGTTGCATTAGTAGTCAGATATTTTGAGACTGTCCTCCTCCTGTAGCTTCACTCAGTTCCGCATCATCCTGGGTGATTTTGAGTTCTCCAAAATTGAAGAGGCCAACCGAATCTTGGGGCCCATTTACTTCACTACCTTCGTCTTCTTCGTCATCTTCATTTTACTGGTAGGCATTGAGTGAACATGCATTCTATTTATCTGACAACAAGAGCATCTTGAACATTTTAGTTGGAAAAAATCCTAGCATGTCCTAACCGCTTCTTGATGGACCCTATGAAACAGCACGGCGGTGAATACATTGCCCCGATAATGACGTTGGCACGTCCCATCTCTACAGAATATGTTCTTGGCCATCATAAATGACACCTACTCAGAAGTAAAAGCTGATATGGCTCAACACAAGTCTGAAATGGAGCTGGCTGACCTAATTAAGAAGGTACCATGACCATGAGCTCTGTGTCAAAATCGGCCCCAGCTATGGTAACCATTCGAGGTCTCTGCAGGACATTCTATGATGAGCACATCTCTGCAGGGCTACAACAAGGCAATGGTGAAGCTTAGGCTGAAGAAGACCACAGTGGATGATATTTCGGAGAGCTTCCGGCACACAGGAGGAAAGCTGAACTTTGACGAGCTCCGCCAGGATCTGAAAGGGTGAGACCTACACCTTGAAGTCCAGGTCTCCATACTCCCTTCGCCCAGTAGATGGTACCCACAAAGCAATAGGTCTCCTATAGACTGAGAGAGACTGTTTGTCGCCTAACCAGAAAAGGGCACACGGACGCAGAAATTGAAGCCATCTTCGCCAAGTATGACCACGATGGAGATGAGGAGCTTACGGAGCATGAACACCAGCAGATGAGGGATGACTTGGAGAAGGAGAGAGTGAGTGGTGTCCCTGCCTTCACAGGGACAGTCCCTGGTTTGGTCAGTGAAACAGAGCTGGTCCAAGGGAGTGCTCTCATTGTGTGCATCTGTCTATTCACACCAGGAGGACCTCGAGCTGGAGCGCAGCTCCCTGACCCGTCCGGTGAGTGGGCGGAGCTTCCCGCGCAGTCAGGACGACTCCGAGGAAGACGACGATGAGGACAGCGGCCACAGTTCCCGTCGCCGTGGCAGCAGCTCGGGTGGCGTCTCCTATGAAGAGTTCCAAGTGTAAGTTCCGGTCTTTTGATCTGGTTTTGCAGCTTGCACTCTTAAGCTCTTGCCTGTGTAACTGTGAGTGACTGTCTTGCGCATGTGACCCTGCGGGCTCTGTTGCGCCAATAGGCTGGTGCGCCGGGTGGACCGCATGGAACACTCCATCGGTAGCATAGTTTCCAAGATGGACGCTGTCATTGTCAAGTTGGAGGCCATGGAGCGAGCCAAGCTGAAGAGACGAGACGTGCTGGGCCGGCTGCTCGACGGGGTGATGGAGGTGGGTCGCTTGGGCTGGGGGGGGGTTGATGTCAAGTGGGGTTGGTGCTCACTTCCCTCCTTACCTTCTGGAAGGATGAGCGGATGGGGAGAGAGAGCGCGGTGCACAGGGAACAGATGGAGCGCCTGGTCAGGGAGGAGCTGGAACGCTGGGAGTCGGACGATGCGGGCTCGCAGGTCAGCCACCAGTTGGGGGCAGTGCTCACCCCCGGGGGCCCCCCCCGGCCCCGTGGGTCCCGCCCCTCATCCTCTCAGTCAACCGAAGGCCCAGACCCGGGGGGTAACTCCGGTGCACACTTATAAAATAACCTCGGCTGCCATCATTGTGATCACAGCCATAAGTGGTTCCCATGACCACTGAAATGTGCTATTTTTTCAAACTATATCCGCTTTTTAAACCCGGCCTCCACCCCAGTCATTTGCAGTAAAGTACTGAAATTTAAATTATTTTAAACATTGAAATTACAATGGTACGGCATTACAGTCGATTTCAGTCAACTGTAATGAGGGTGAACTTGAATCAATGTGGATGTGTGCCGATTTTGGTGACGGCAGTCAGTTCGTGTCCTCCGCATTGACCGTATGCTTCGTAAATGAAGGAAGCCGCACCACCTGGCTTCCCAAAGCAGGTGTGGACATGTCCTGCGTCACTCTCTCCCAGAATCTACATGCTGCAGACACTTATTTTGTACGTTCATTTTTAATCAAAATGATGTTGCTGAAGGACGGTCAGTTTGCGCTGGGCTTCGAAAAACACTCCGCCGTTATGGATAAAGGTGCACCGGATGCCCATTAGCTTTGGCTTGCACTGGGCTGTTATGGATAAAGGTGCACCGGGTGCCTTTTAGCTTTGCCGTTTTTAACTTGAAGATAATACAGCCTGAGCTTTATAGATGAATTCCAGCAAACCTGGCTAATTACGCACCATATTCCAGGATAGTTACAAGCTTTTTACTGGTTAGTCTCCCGAGCCTCCCGCGACTTTCTTCCGTCTGTGTAACACAGGCCCACGTGCACCACATAGGTTGTCATATTTACGAAGCTATTACTCTGTAATGATTTATGCATGACACCTTTAACAAACTTCGATTTGAAGTGCAAGTAGTTTCATGGGAAACCCATACCTGTATGACTGTGCTATACCGTGCGGTATGTTCTAGTCTATTCATGTATATTTTTTAGGGACCTATTAAAGGAGTTTTTAAAAAAATAAATGTCATGTTTTCCAGTTTCCTTTTGATGGTTTAAGGAAGGGTGGCACTGTTACTTCATCTCCATTGAGGATTTTATTCCTGCCTTTATGCCATTCAGTGTTGGGACATATAGACAGTGCTACACATGAGCTACTGTGTCATGCCTGCCTGGGGAACTGGGTTCGGTTCACAGCAGCAGGGCATGGAATGGGACTAATGACTGGGATGTTGGACCCAACATTGGCCAGCCAGCTGAAGCAAGCCCTGCACTCAGGAGCTGAACAGCAGATACTTCAGAGACGCTCACAGCCAGCCGACATGCTTCTCGGTGGATTTTGTAATACAAAAAAGTGGCATATCTCCAGTTTATGAAACAAAACATCATCCATACAAAAAATGCACAAGGCATGAGTAAACTCACAACTAAACATGTATATCAAATTAACAAAGCTTATTTCTCTCAGCAGGAAGTGATACATTATAATCATTATAAATAAGATCATGTAGGTAAAGGGCAAAAAGTACTTTGAAAGTATATTTTACATTTAAGTCTTTTAGCTAGAAGTGAGACCTTTGTGAATGCGCCAATTCCCCTTCTGTTTAAGCCACTTCTTGATAGGAAGTGTCAGCTACAAGCAGAGACTGACGGTGAACAGCCAACCGTATTCACGTGAATTTCTTAATGAAGCGTAACTTCAAGTACGTAATGATTAGAAAAATTATGATCATTATTGCCATGGCGAGGTGGTTCTGCCATAGTGCCCACGTGGTGTAATCGATTCCTTGGTAATTCAGGTACTGCTCGCCTGTGCACCTGCAAGAGAGGAATTGTGTTTAAGCCTGACAGAGATCAGGGTCCCACAATATAAACCTCAAATTCTATACAAATCTAAGACTGCAATCAAAAAACTAAAAATTCCAAAAGTCTTGTATTTGGTTTGGTTACTTATGGTTAAGGTTGTCAAAGTTAGGATTATGGTTATGCCCATAGAAATGAATGGAGTCCCCACAATGATAGAAATATGGACTCTGTGTATGCGTGTGTTTGAAGGTGAAGGTTTGTCTTGCTTTTATTCAGTAATCTAGGTGGCTAAGGGGACCTTAATTCTCATAATGAAACCTCTTACATCACATTAGAGGAGGTCGTGTTGCAGCCGGCCGTCACTGCAGAAATGGCAGAAGTCGTGGTGTTGTCACAGAACGTCAGCCCGGTAAATTCGTTAATTTCCAGAGCCTGGTAAGGAATCAAAATACACATTCCAACTACACCTTTAGGGTCATGTAAAGCACACCTTCCATAATTAAACCAAAGGGTCCCATCTAAACTTACGGTCAGGCCATAACGAGGGATACTGAAGTACTTCAACCACTCCAACCAGTCCGCAACACTAGGCAGGTTCACCAGAAGGCCGGAGAAGATCTGAGGACAGAGCAGTTCTGATTTCAAATGGCTGATGTTATATACTACCACGTTCACGAGGAACTCCATCAATGAAGTTCCAGGGGCTCACCATCATGAACACAAAGATCACAGTCATGAAGATGTTGGCCAGGGCCGCCACGCTCTGGTCAGCCGAGATGGCATACGCCATGGATGTGGCTGTCCAGGATACCATCATCACGGTGAACATGAAGATAAAAAAACAGGCCGCCACCTTCTTCAGCCCTACAGGGAAGAGAGAGGCTTGTCACGGAAGGTCCCCGGAAGCATGAACCTACAAGCACATTCCATTCATCTGACAACGTCACATTCCTAACACATGCTCCGCACCTATCATGAAGTAGAGTATGCAGCTGAAGATGACTGCAGGAATGGTCCGCATGGTAATGATGTCCGTCATGATCTTGCACAGGAAGTACACAGAAACTCTGTAATAACCGCTGATGTACTCGTGCCTAGCAAAAGAAAAGTAAGCATCCGTTAGCCTGGGACAACACTTCACATTTTTGATCTGGGCATGAATGGAACTCAAGGCATCTAATAAGACATTTTCAGAACTTCCTTTTATTGAGGAAGGGCTCCTACATTATTATTAAACACTAATGATTAAATCTTTCAGTGGCCAGAATATACAACCTTAGCAAAGCTGTGACACTTACACAAAGAGTTTCCTCTCGGTGATGAAGAGCTCAGCTGCTGACAGGGTGCTGAAGCACTGGTTTGTCGTGACGAAGAACAGGACTCCTATTCTGAAAGGTCAACAGAGACAGGACTGACCCCATCGTGAACTTGGTGTAATTACTGATTCAAAGTGACACATATGAAGAATAAAATTAGAAAATCAGCAGGTAACTAAAGTAAAAATATTCCGATAGCTATATTTAAATATAGCCATAAAAAGCACACTGTGTGGGATGGAGCTATATCCAGCTCCAGTCTGTGAGACCTGCACACTGATTTTCCTTCTTCCTCAGATGAACAATGGACAAATTAAAGGGAGGGGGGGTGTAAGAATCTCTGAAAATGCATGAAAATAACGAACCTGTTCTGGATTCCGCTCTGGTTGCTCTTAACCCCAAAGAATATGGCTCCAACTATGAGGCCCAGAATAATGGTGACTATGATCTAAAAACACAGACAATATTATAACAGAGGTGCTTGTATGGAAACTGAAAATAGCTTGAGAGGGCAGGTTTGAAACATGCAAATTAAACTGTGCACCCTCCACCCTGTTAAAGATTCCGGTTATATGATGTGTCCCTGAGCCAGCTGGCTTTAAACAAAGAAGTGGAAGGAAATTAAACAAAATCCAAGGTCTATTAAAAAAAAAGAAATGCTTTGATGTCCATTAAGTATTTTCTGCTTTACATTTAATCTGATGTGCACGTATCCCGAATTCAACTACTTTTTTCCCCCCACAGTTTTATGGTAGAATCAGATGTATAGCACAGTTTGGACATGCCTACCCATAGAAAGGTTTATTTGTACTCTTTACATTTTAGAATAAAGGCATCAAAATATTTGGAATTTTGCACTTTGAAGAGTGGGCCCTTTAGGGACCGCCTCTCCTTCCTCCTCTATACCACTTCCACGAGGTGGCCTCCGGAGATATTTTTCTAGCTGTCCTAAAGGAGGTCCCACACATATGCAGAGCACTCACTAGCTGCTTTTCCTTCACTCTCTGGTCAAACTCCTCCAAAACCATTTTTTACTTTTACCTTTTTACATTTTACATTACTTTTACATTTCTCGAGTTTACTGTTTTAGTCAGGTGGCCAGGTCATGTGGTGCGACTATCACTCTCCTTTGTAGGCGGCTAGGCGTGTCATTTGGTTCTGAGGTTAAGAAGAGTGCTCAGGAGTGTGGTGTTAAGGATAGACTAAATCAGCACTACCGCCATCTGGTCCCATCACTGCACTCGCGTTAATCTCGGATAACTGACTCAATTGTAGTTCCCAGGGTGAAAGGCTACGCTAATAAGGTAATAAGTTGTATTCCACCCAGTTCCCAGCTTGTGTGTGTGCCAAAAAGGTCATGGCACCATCATGTGACGGGCCACGCTCTCACTAAGCTTCAGCGAGACATGATATCACTTCGAATTCTGCCACAAGATCCGACATCAAGGTCACAAAAGCTACTTAGAGAAGACTGGGCTAATTAAGCTTTATTTAGAGCCGATTAACAGCGAATAATTCTTAGGGCGAGTACAATTGATGACATTTGTTCGCAGAAGGTCCGTAATGAGCACATAAAGTCTCTCGGTGTAATGTGCTGGATTACAGAACTCCCTAATTAACACTGTGATTACTCTCAAGTCGGTTACTTGGCTAAATCCAGTCATAAGGTCGTTAGTGACCAAATCCACTTCCCGTCTCTGTGTCACTTTGATTCAGAATTTATGATGTCGGTCCAGTGGCTGCTTAGAACTTTCAAAGCATTTTAGACCAGCACAGAAGTAGTTAGAACTACTGATGTTCAGGAATTATGCTTACATAAGGCTCAACATTATAAAATGTTGCTTCATGGTAAAACGTAACAGGTAACCCATTGCCAGCCAAAGAGATTTATTTTCAATGTGAAGAAACATACCTGAGCTATAGAGGTCTGGGGATTTAGCAGGAGGTTCCGGTATGTCCTCTTGAGAACCCAGTAAAGCTGGTGAAAAAAGGAGGTGTTGTAGGTGATGGTGCGTATCTTGGGCTTGGTGCTGCACTCTCTGCCTTGGATAATCTTCCCCAGTTCCTCCTTAGTGTCCCGGAAGTAAGCACAGTTCTGGAACTTGCTCACCAGATGCTCCTCTATGCTCTGTCTGGAGGTGGACTCCTCAAACTCTGGTAAGACAGTGAACACCAGCCAGTTTAAAAAAATAAAAAAATAATAATCGCATCCCAGCAGTTGACACCTTACTTTAGGCTCCGATTTCCATTTTCAGTGCTATTAGAGGCGGTACTGTGATGGACAGTATATCATCTGCTAAGCTTTAGTCTGGTGACTAATTAAATTCACATTTAAGCAAAGGACATTTTTTGTTAAGAATCTCAGTGAAGATTTTACTGTACAATGGCCATTCTCTGCTCAGCCGCAGTACTTGAGATAAAATGTGTAATGATTCATTAATGAACAGCCATCAGATCAGTATTTTACTTGAGTTACTTATCACTTGTTCCTTCAGTAATTCTCAAAGGTTTTCAGAAATAATACAAACATAGTAACTACTTGAGAAAAAACATGTCACAATTCGTTAATGATGAATTAACATGAGATCAGTATGCAAGTAAGAGTTTGCAGTTAATTAATATGTAAGCAATGGTATAAATACTATATTATTTGTGCCCCGTCAAGTGTTACCATTTAAAGTGCATGATTATGTACACATGGCACAGATGCATGCATTGTATTATGACACGGGACACATGTACCTTCGTTGTTCTGTATTCTGGTCAAAGAGAATGCTGTGGAATCGCCATTGATGACATCGAGGAAGAAATCGACCGGATTATTGTGTACTTCACAGGGATACCCTGTGGGGGGAGATTCAGAAACGCCAATCCTTCAGTCATACTCATCAGAGGATGTCTTTAGAGAATGAATTTTTTTTAAAAATAAATACAGTGATTCAGTCTGCCTTACCAATACTTGTGAAGTAGTCCAAAGCACTTGAAGCTGGTCCATGGTATACTAACTTGCCACTGACTAGTAAAGTCAGAGAGTCGAATAGCCGGTAAATGGAGTAACGTGGTTGGTGGATAGACATAATGATGGTCCGTCCCTGACTGGACATTCTGGGGGGGAGATTACAAATGTATCCTTGGAACAACTCAAACATCCAGAAATGACTGGTAAGAGACTAAGGTCCAAGTCAATCGATGCAGACGTGACATGGTAATTATCTAATGGTCTAACTGACTAGTCAACCATGAGAGCCAACGTCATACCTTTTCAGCAGCAAGAGGACAGAGTTTGCAGTACTAGCATCCAGACCAGTGGTTGGTTCATCAAGGAATAGGACTGAGGGGTCAATGATGAGCTCCATGCCGATGGCGGTTCGCTTCCTCTCTCCGCCGGAGATCCCCCGGATCATCTGCGTCCCCACCTACACAGCAGGGCAGCTACCATCTGAAGGGATGCATGCATGATTGAACTCGAACAACTGGCTGCGGGACATGCCGAGTACCTTGGAGTCCGCCACTTTGGTCAGGCCCAGCTCCTTGATGAGTTCAGCCACCCGAGCGTCCTTCTCCTTCTGGCTCACGGAGTTGGAGAGCCGCAAGGCGGCACTGAAACGGAGGTTCTCCCTTACAGTGAGTGTGCCCATTAGCACGTCATCCTGTGGGAGCACAACGCAACACTGTAAACATGCCCCTCCAGGTATATGAGGCAAGAGAATGAGAGCCACATGGAGAACGGGACTCATCCGCACAGAGGAGGGAATGGATGAGCAGGGGGGCATCCAATTCTATGGCATGTGGATTCAGTATTTCAGTCAAAGATATATAGTACAAGTTACAGATTGGTTAAGGAACATCTTTGGTTTAGGTTCTAGAACTAGCCTTATAAGGGGACTTAGTAGGGCTCTTAACTGGAACTGATTTAGTTTATTTGCATCTATACAAATGGCTGAAATTCACAAGTTGCCTCGGATAAAAGCATCAGTGAAAAAAAATGCACCAGACAGCTAGAAAGTGTGATTTATAAATCGTATACGTTCATGCTCTATACATTTTGTACCCATCTGGACCTTTGCCAGCTTCTTATAACCAGTTATTATTGTTAAAAGAAACGGAAAGAAAACAAAAGCTATAAATACTGCTTCAGAAACTGAATTAAAATCCAGAAATGATTCCTGGTCTTAGAGGAATGTCATACGAGGAAAGGTTAGTTGAGCTAAATCTGTACAGCCTCAAGCAAAGGAGACTGAGGGGGGACATGAT
>JAODKN010000082.1:1069590-1086720 GCA_026774425.1 Petrocephalus zakoni
AGCAAAGTAGGCATGTTTAATGAGCATATTAAAATTGATTACGCATAACTGATGGCCTGGTTCCCGGGAGAAACGAACTGGAAGTATATGTAAGCTCAGCGCCGAACCCCCCCATCCCCAGACTACAGAGTGGCCCCTAAGCCCCCCATATGACGACAATGACAGACCAAGTAACATTAAACACACTATTTGTTTATTAAATATTTCTTACAGGGCAAGTTCTGTTTATTTCTCTGACTTTGATAGTAAGACAGGCGCGTTCTGCAGGACCCGGTAGATTGTTGGCCTTGGCAGAATTGCCCGTTTCCACGTAATAGTGCTATTATACAAGAAACTGATAAGGTGGCCATATTTGCATGATGAATTGTGGCTACCTAAGAGTGCTATCAGCGGCCTCCGGAACATTCTGTGAACGGTGTTTGTCCTTCATACCCTGGTGGTCACTGTTAGACTCTGTTCCAGATCATCATAGGGGGTGGGGCACGTAAGGACCTCCTGATCAGAATCACCTTATGGACTGGAGAACTCCTTACATAACATGTTCAGTTGGAGTTCTAATTTGACTGAAAAAAAGTGTGAGGTGGTTTCCTTTTGAATCTCTTTGAACTGTCTAGAGAGGTTACGTTCTGACCCCCCCCTTACCGCAATTGTAACGGCAGTTGTCTCTCACCCCCCAGTGACGACGGACACTTCAAGACCAACCCAAAGGTCCCAGGCATTGACCTGGACTCGGTCAGACTGTTCTTTGAGACTCTCATGAAGCCAGCGTTTTCCAGGCTGCTGGAGCAGGTACGCCTCTGTCCGTTTGCCGGGCCTCCCTAGAGCAGGCACGCCTCTGCCCGTTTGCCGGGCCTCCCTAGAGCAGGCACGCCTCTGCCCGTTTGCCGGGCCTCCCTAGAGCAGGTACGCCATCAGTTTGCCGGGCCTCCCTAGAGCAGGTACGCCATCAGTTTGCAATCATTGATGGCTCAGACCTTCCAAAATGGAGTCATTCCCAGTATGCATATTTCTGATGGACGACCCAGTGCCACAGTCTTGGTGTATATTCCACCAGCTCCAGTAATTGCCTGCTTTTACTCTAACTTGATCTCAGGCATGCAGACTTGGACTACGGATTTGAACTCATAGAAGGATGAACTCGCGGCCAACCCGTGCTGTGGTTTGACTGGGCTTGCCTCGATTCCGCACTTTTAATGCAGAACAGCCATTACGATGAGTCATTTGTTCTGAATTTACACATAGATGGAACCATGGTGAAGTCAATGTTCCCTTTGATGTTCTGGGAGTCTTGGGAACAGTGGAATACAGACCACACCCTGCAGTTTGCCATGCCGTGTGTCTGTTGTTATGATAATCTATTAGCTGTGTCTGAACACACTGCTGTAGATGGATGTGCAGCTTGATTCTGTTCGGGAAAGATACTGCACTTATGTTCTTCTCCCAAAAGTCCCAATATTGTCTTCTGGGATGTTACATAAATATGAGATTCCAGCAATGTCAGCGGTTCTCGTGTTGCCCAATCCAGGCCACCAAGAGCTTCGAGAGCTTCCTGATTCCCCAGCTTCCATGCTCTCCGCCGGATGTGGAGGCGATGCGGATCTATCTGATTCTCTCTGAATGCCCCGTGCTCCAGGACTCCAAGTATTACGTCACACTGACCATTCCACTGGCCATGGCTATATTACGCCTGGACACCAACCCCAGTAAAGTCCTTGGTATGCCTTGCCTTCACATATCAGTATCCAGAAACCGTCCTGGGTTATTTTGTGTGTGTCACACCTTTAGATGCATTAAGAACCCCAACCGTACTTGTCTTATAGATAACTGGTGGTCCCTGGTTGACTGCAGCGTGTTCTCACGCCTGGTGGAGATGTACAAAAGCACGGTGGTTTACCTCCTGACGGGTGGCAAGTCTCTCCTGATCCCAGTGTTCCTGGAAAGCTACATCAGTGCCACGCTGAGGCTCCTAGAGAAGTTGCACAAGGTGCGGAGGAGGGGGGGGGTGGGGGGCGTGAGCGTGAGATCTCCATAAAATTCACCCTCTACTCTTGGCTCTAAATGAATGAAACCCTGACGTGAACCTTCTGTCCCAGGTGAACCTGAAAGCCCAGCAC
Source organism: Petrocephalus zakoni (assembly GCA_026774425.1). Classification (NCBI taxonomy): domain Eukaryota; kingdom Metazoa; phylum Chordata; class Actinopteri; order Osteoglossiformes; family Mormyridae; genus Petrocephalus; species Petrocephalus zakoni. The sequence goes on from JAODKN010000082.1 coordinate 1,071,705, forward strand.
GTGGAGTACTATCGATTCTATATCCCCGACATCACGAGTCTAGTGGACATCCAGGAAGACTACCTCAAATGGTTTCTCAGTAAACCAGAGATTGTAAGTCTTGGCGGCCTCCTGTGTGATCAGTCGTAGATACCAGCCATGCTGTAGAATTTGGCGGCCTCGTGGGATTCTGGGCCGAGCGTTCAGGGGATGATGACTCCCAGCCAAAAGCCTTAGAGGAGAGAGAACGCATCCGGGAGCTGCTGGCTCCTCAGCTGAATTTTGGCAGGCTAGCTGGTCTGCGCTGAGACTGCTTCATGCTGAGTTGTAGGCATGGTGTTAGGGGCCCACAGAAAATTCTCTTTCTAATCAGTATCTGACCAGACTCATATCTAGCACCTGAAAGTCCTTGTTCCCAGCTGAAAGTGGGGCCAAGGCCAAGTGAATTATTTTGACTGAATGAAATTACGCAACTCACATTTTCGCGTTGTGTTCTTTTGTTTTAAACAGAAAATGACGTCGCCAGCCGTACAGGTAAGATGGGGGACAAAATGTGCCATAACTAGTGGCTTAAAACAAACAGCAGAAGTGTGAACAAAGGCTTGTTGTTGCAGAGCTCAGTGACGTTGTGTGCCTACCCATTCATCCTGAATGCACAAGCCAAGACGACCATGCTGCAGACAGACGCCGAGCTGCAGATGCAGGCAAGCCGCTCGCTCTCTGGGGTTATGAATATGCCCAGATGAACACAATGATTTGGTTGGATGGGTTTATGGGTAGAGTCTTGAGGGTGAGCAACGGCCAACGGCTATGGGCCTCACTGGAGCTGCCTCCATGGGTCCAGATGGCGGTGAGCGGCGCCAACCTGCACAATGTCTTTATGCTGCTGACGCTGGAGCCGCTGCTGGCACGGAACCCCTTCCTGGTGCTGCACGTGCGCCGCGGGCACCTGGTCAGCGATGCCCTACGCGAGCTCGCCCTCTATTCCGATGTCGACCTCAAAAAACCGCTGAAGGTCAGTTGGGGCGCATCTCAACCACTTAAGGGCCATCCAGAGTAGGAGGGTCAATACGAGGGAGGCAAGGTTTTTGTTTGTTCTCATCAGAATAGATGGGGCAATGAGGGCTTGTCTGTAGAATCGAGTTATGAAATCGGGGAGTTGGAGGCAGAGTCTGTTGGACTCTATAGAAATGCTAAGGGTCGTGAGACACTGCTTTGGAAGCCTAAATGGCTGCTGCTGGGCTATTATGGAAACACTGAGGTTTTGCGTTATTATATTCCTCTGGTTGCTTCAAGACTTTGGCTCTCGATGGCACCTGTTGACTAGGGCTTTGTGGGGACGTCTGTCTGACGGTGGCCGTGGCTCCCGCAGGTCATTTTTGACGGCGAGGAGGCTGTGGACGCTGGTGGAGTAACCAAGGAGTTTTTCCTGCTGCTGCTGAAGGAGCTGATGGACCCCGTGTATGGCATGTTCACCCAGCACTCTGAGTCCAACCTGCTCTGGTTCTCCGACAAAGTGAGTCTGTGGTGATGGCCAGCCATGACTCCAGAGGGAAAACCTAGTGCCACTCTCAGCTCAGTAACTCTGGTGCTGGATATTTTTTACATTTTTGACGTCTTGCAATTGATCGGCAAAGTTCTGAAGTAATGTTTACTGTAATGTGTAGGTAGCTGCATCCTGTAGACTGCCCAGGTCCAAATGACAGTCTTCCTAAATTCAGATGCGGTATTCCTCCAGACCCAACCGTCCCATTGAAGCTGTATCCTGCCTCTTTTGTACTCTTTCCCCCAGTGCTTTGTGGAGCACAACTGGTTCCATCTGATTGGCATTGTGTGTGGCCTGGCTATCTATAACTCCACTGTGGTGGACCTGCACTTTCCCCTGGTGCTCTACAAGAAGCTTCTGGATGTGGCTCCGACGCTGGATGACCTGAAGGAGCTGTCGCCGACGGAAGGCCGGTGCGTTAACTGCTTTCTGGGGTGCTCCCATCTGCCAAGGACTCTGGTAGATGCATTTGCTCATGTTGTCTGGTGATTCAGAGGCCAATATGCTAATTGTACTGATGCTATGTCTGGAATCTGTTTTGAATACAATTAGGAAACAATCTGGGCAAAAAAAACTCTTTATAGGAAATATGAGACGTTTTAGTCCAAGACTGCATTTTTTTAGTAATCTTCCTCCATGGTAGCATTTTACTGACTGTAACCATTACATGACAGTGATTAATTGCTTACAGGTGGCCTGCTGATGCAATGATCTATTCTTATGTTACATATCAAGCACTGAGTGGTGTAGTCAAAAGAGGCAATGCATTGTGGATAGGCTCTGCTTCTATGTGCACTCTGAGCCCTAGTCAGCTACTTAAGCTAGCATGATTATATTTCTGTAGCTGAATAAATAGATGTCAAACTTAGTGGATCCTTTGCAACTTCCTATCGGAAATAAAAGAACCCTGGGGGGCTGCTTCAGAACCCTTCCCCATGTGCTCCTCAGGGAATGGGATGCTAATCAGGATATCTCGGCACTTCCTGTGTTCAGTTCCGGAGGCAGCCGCCTGCTGCCCATGTCGCCGATTGCCATCATCACCTCAAACTGCAACACTAATAAGCGCTCATACCTATAGCCTGAACCCCTCCCCCCACTTTGCCCAGTGCTTTAACCGCATGGTGGCCAGATGATAGGCTAGGTAATGGATGCCATTGATATCTCATGAAGTGCCCCCTTGTGGCCTGGTGGTATAACTATAGCTCTTGTGTGGCCTGGTCCAGCAATCACTCTGAAACTGGCGTATCCCCCAAGAAATGTGATGACTCATTGTGCACTGCGATGGAGCCGGTTTGTCTGCTTGATGGGGAGAGCAGGACTGAGACGTGATAGGACCCTGGGCAGCTGCAGCTCTTTTTGATTCGGTGTTCTCTGCCGAAATGCTGTTACTGCAGTGTTCATCTGTGCATCTGTCCAACAGGAGTCTGCAGCAGCTTCTCGATTACGAGGGGGATGACGTCGAGGACACCTTCTGCCTCAACTTTGCGGTAGGTGGGGTGGGGGGGACTGGTGTCCTGGCCGCAAACCGCTGATCTATGATCATGCCTCAGCAGTCGCTCTTAGTGCTGGAATCTGTCAGGTCTATTTCAATGTAATCGTGAGGATCAGTGTCTTAACTGTGACTCAAACGCCGAGCCTCCACCCCGAAAATAGCTCTGAGTGACCGCCACCGTCTCCCCCCTTAGATCACAAGGGAACACTACGGCCTGACCGAGGTGAAGGAGCTACTTCCGGGGGGAGAAGACATCTTGGTGCAAAAGACCAACAGGTCTGCTCCTCACTCCTCTTTCCTAACACTAGGAGCTGCTGTCATCTCCCAGACATGCCTGCGTCTGCCTGTATGATTGTGTTTTTTTTTTTTTTTTTCCTTTTTCAAATTGCGTGTTTTTTTTCTGCTTTTTTTTCCCCCTCGTTTACTTTGGCTATTGCAGTTCTGTACTACTTGAATTGATGCCTTTGAAATATTAACAGGATTTTTGCATTTTTAGATAGCTTGTAGACAGATGGGGACTGCTTAAAAAGCAAAAAAAATAAAAAATGCCTGTGACAATTTTTACAGTCTCCCTTGGCTTTGGAACCAGATCCACAGGCAGCAACCCTGAAAACGCGAGTCCTGCCAAGACGAAGGCCCTTGTTTTTGGCAGGTTAACAAATCAGCCATTTTAAATGCAGCCTGTAGCCTCGGGGAGCAAAGACCCGCATTCGGCAAACAAGCGGTGACTGAGCAGCCTACAGCCGGATCCGTGTCTGACCGACGGGCCCGTCTTAAGGGGCTTGCGTCCCGGAGGGTGCAGGGGCGAGTTCCCAACCAGTGGGCCATGTCCGTTTCCTATTTTGATGGGCGTGCAGTATGGGCCCTGGTTGGTAGAGAGGAGTAGCCTTTGCCAAAAGCCAGGGTGTGTTTCCTGCAGCCGGGACGGATTCTCATGCGGGGTGAGGAGCTGGGCGGGGGGGCGGCACTTGTGGAGCCCCGCAGTGCACCTCGGGTCAGGTTATCTGCTCCGGGTGGGGAAGTGGGGGATCATGTACACGGTGATGGGACGAGGCAGATGTCTGGCCCCCTACCAGCGCACATCACATCCCGGCTCTGCTTACCGAAAACAACAGGCTCCTCTTACGGAGCCGGAATCTTTGTTTTGCGTTACTGTTTTTCTCCCAGAAAGAATAACGTTTGTCTGAAGGTTTTCTCTGCATTTTGGTTTTCATTTTCATCACATCACAGCATGATTTTTTATTTATTTATTTTTTTTTACCGTGTGCAGAATCACAAGCCAGACCGCAGCTGCATGTAACTGTGCTGCGGTTTATCACGGCAGGACATCTTACCATATTATTGATTATGATTATTATTATTTGGTGGGCCATTGTTCCCTGTGTTTACTTTGTGCTTGGTCAGTGTGTACAGTTTGCATAGCCTCGAGTTTGAAGCCTGCTTGGAGCTGTAACGGCATGTTCTCCTGGGAAGGGAGCCTGGGCCTGACTCCTCCTGGGATTTAAAAACCCACCGGACTTGACGACGTGTGGCTGTTCTTTCAGGGAGGAGTTCGTCATGGCCTACTTGCGCTATGTGTTCGACGACTCTGTGAAAGAGCTGTATAGCGCCTTTGCCAGCGGCTTCCTTAAAGTATGTGGGGGCAAGGTGCTCTCCCTCTTCCAGCCCTCGGAGCTCATGGCCATGGTGGTGGGCAACAACAACTACGACTGGGAGGAGATGGAGAAGGTGAGAGCTGGGCATCGAGCACCGCTGTCAGAGGCCACGCTTAGCAGCTAGATGTGCCAGCCAGCTTTAGCTGAGCCAGAAGTACACATGGGCATCTGCTGTTAGCTAATCCTATAGCATTTATTGGGCATTAGCCATCCCATTAACTATGAGAACTAATCATGTATAATTGGCAGCAATGTTGACTTTCAGTTTGCTTCAGCTCTGTGATGTGATGTGGTCACTGTGAGCTCTATGCCTGTTTGCTTTGCTGGGAAGTTGTTTTCCCAGCACCCTCCACCAGATCCGGGTCCCTCGCCGCGTACACGTGGGACCATGTTTGCTTTCGATTGAAAAAGATTCCAGTGGGATGTGGTGGAGTCTAATGTGGAGTTTATTGACTGAGCCAAACTTTCAATGACTTGCAGCCTTGGGCAAGCGTGTGGTGCGCGTAAAGCGATGCCACAGCCGATTCAGGCCCTGTGAAAACAGCTTCGGGAGTCATACAGTCTCTCTCATTAATGTTGTTTTTTTTCCCAGAATGCAACTTACCGAGGGGAGTATTCAGCATCTCACCCTACAGTAAAAATCTTCTGGGAGGTCTTTCATGAATTTTCTCTGGAAAAGAAGAAACAGTTTTTATGTAAGTACCTGTTGTTTCAGATGAATTGCACCTGATTGTGTCCCTCCACATTTTAGGAAGTGATGGAAACCGCGAGACTCCGTGGGATATTGGTTGAGGTGCCTGTCCACAGTACAGTGATGTGGTCCGTTTAGTTGTGCAACTGTCGTTAAACAGAATGGATGTTAACAGCTGACAGATAAAAACCGACCTCATGCCGCTAAGTTTTGGTTTGTTTTATTATTTTATTTTGGTGGCCGTTTAATCTGAGCGGGTTTATGTGGCGCCCTCTAGTGTTCCTGACGGGCAGCGACCGCATCCCCATCTACGGCATGCAGAGTCTGCGGATCGTCATCCAGTCCACGGCGGCCGAGGAGGACCACCTGCCCGTGGCGCACACCTGCTACAACCTGCTGGACATGCCCCGCTATCAGACCAAAGACACGCTGCACCAGCGCCTCACGCAGGCCATCGAGCAGTACGAAGGCTTCAGCCTGGTGTGACTCCCCCACCCCCCACACCCCACCTTACTTTCTGCCGCTGCACTTTATCACTCTGTTTTGGGGTGGGGTCTGTCAGTTGTTTACTGAAAGAAAAATCAGGAGCAGGCCCAAGGAGGGGTGACGTGCTTGAGACGCGGGTCTCCAGAGGACTTGGGCTCTGGCTTCTCCCTTCACCATGAGGATGACGGATTGATTTTTCTTTCCTCGTGTCCTGAAGATGTATGGACTTGAAATTTCAAGCCCGTTTATCTGCACCTCTTCCTCCCTGGTTCCCGCTCGATGGGGAGCGGCCCGGGGCTTGCCGCCGTCGTCTGCGGTGCCGCCCTGCCGCCTTCCCCTCCCCCCGATCTGCACCTAGCGTCGCCGTAACGCGCGGTTACTCCTCCCGGCCACGGAACACCGGCCCGCCTTACGATCCCGGCACGTCCCGCCCCGGCCTCCTTTTCCCTCCCGACACGATTCCCGCTGCAGATGCAACGGGCGTGCAGGTGTCCTGCGCGTCCCACCTCAGTTTTATTTTTACTTGCGGAGTCTTCGCCTCCGATGGTGAAACGCTGGACTCGTCAAGGTGTTTTTAGTGCACGGTATTTTGTGAGCGCGCGTGTGTGTGTGTGTGTGTGTGTGTGTGGGCGCATGTATATCAGTGAGAACATTCAGGGAGTGGGGTCTGCTCACAGGAATGGTGATTATAGTAATAATACCACCCTGCCCTTATCTCCTAATAAAAAGGGGTCATCTTTGTAAGAAAAATGCTTTCAGGGTTGGAGAGATGCTGTTTGTTGGACTGCAGTGGTCTTTGCAGTTTCTCCTTGGCTCTGAACATTACGTCTTATAACCTGTATAACAGAGTAGCCATATTGAATATGACTAATAGCTTTTTTTTTTCCTCCCAGGAATGAATGTCCAATGTTCTGTACTGTTTTTTTCTTTTTTTGGTTATCACATGACTATCCCTCCCACCCCGAACTGTCCTGGCTGAACAAGAACTGGGGATGAAGCCGAATCCTCACATTAAAAGCAATAAATAACGGCACAGCGACCGTGCTGCTGTTGGGATGTATCGTCATAATCTCCGCACAGAACGTGTTCGGTGAGCTGGGGCCCCCACATGCTCCTCCCATTGTCCTCCGGGACTGTGAATATATCCATTATATATAAAATGGTGCAGTTACTAAATATACCTACACAATCATGCTTGTACACTCAGCCTGTTTTTTTTAACAGTTTAGTTTGGCATTGCTGGTGGTTTGATTGATGTAGGTGTAAAAATGTGTTTTGTAGTGAAGGAGAAGCTCTGTCGCTCTATATCTGTTTGGCATTGCGGCTGCCGGTAGGTATTAGTGAATATTTACACCCTGTTCTGCCACCTAAGAATGTTACGAGTCGTGTAGTGTTGTGCATTACAGCAAATTATTTTTCTTTGGTTTGTCAGAGTGCAAACAAGGGCTTTTTAATGGCTAGTCATGGATTTTATGAAATGCGTATTTAATTTTGTACCTTCTGAATGGAATATTTTCTTTAAAACCCTTTTTCCACAGACACTGATTGCACCTGATTCCAAGGCTTGGATTTTTAAGTTTATTTTAGGCCAAATATGCTGGTTTAATAAAAATAAACTGAAATGTGAACAGGAAGTGTTTTTTTTGTAACAAACCATGGTTAAGTGACACATTTGATCTGCCACCATCCTCCATATTCGTACTGATTGAGTGGCGTGGGAGGTTTCCTTTGACAAGAAATCTCTCTCCTGGAATGTTCAGAACATACCAGGTGGCAACAAGTCAAGAAAAAATAGGTTTTTTATGTAATATGTACAAAATACAAATACAATTATGTACTAAAATGTACACACCCATATTCATTCCACCAGTGTTCACTTTCAGAAAAAGTCCCACTGTAATTATCCATTATCTGGGGGGGGAGGGTTGTCAGCTGCAGTGCCCTTAGCAGTGTCTTTCAGGGAGGGGCCCAGACAGGATTGTTAGTTCAGCAGGAGGAAGAGAAGAGCAGGGAGGGGGGTCTGTACCATAGGTTCTGTATGCACGCACACGTATTCACGCAACACGCAAACAACTCTGTCCCATATCCAAGCGTAACTGCAACAAAATAATGCGCTGTGCAGAAATGCTGGTTTGTCCGGCGTGACGAGCACAAGCCGTAAAAGCAGCAGCCTTGTAATCAGAGCAACTCGGCAAACAGCCTGCTTGCTGAATCTGTCCTTAAAAACATTCAAAGGCCTAGAAGATTTCCCCTTACCGTGTTCCTCAATGGGAAATTCCAGAATTTGATTCTTGACACCTTGCTCAAACACTAAACTACAAGCATTTCAAGGTATCCCCCTGCCCCACTTTAGTGCTACAGAAAAAATATTTGATTAAAATTCCCACCCAGTGTGGTACCGTTTACCAATAATCAAAACGTAGGGTATATAATAAATAAATGAGTTACAAAATACATTTTGCTTAAGCACTTATCAAAATGCTTAACGATTCCTTCAGAAAATCTCGGGATGCATCTCCTGAGAAAAGTTTGTTCTCCAAAATCCTGTTGGACAGGAACATGCTGGCTGCCTCGCCTTGAGAAACATGGTTCATGGTTCCCGCTCATTCCTCGGGGAGGGTGCAAGGCCACAGGGTCCGTGTGAGAAGCATGAAGTCCCTGTCAATTTCAGTTTCTCAGGAGCGAGCTTACAGCTGCTGCGTACTTCTGTGTGCGATTGCAATCTTCTGCTCGACATCCTAGATCACCTTGCTGGAGTCTCTTTTGCTGATAAGAACCTCAAGGAGCTTCAGCTTGGCCTTCACGTGCTTGTACTCGCTGTACTCCTCGGCCAGAGGGGAGCGGTCCTCCTTCTGGACGTTTCTATGGGGACCCAAAGAGGACAGGGAGCTCAGTCGTTGAGGTATGTAGCAAGTGCATTACCTGATGAACTAAGGCTGAACTGGCACAGATGTAAAACGACAAAACAACAAAAACCTCATAATAAAACTAAGAGTAGTGAAGGAGATGTTCTCACCTTCCATTTTGCCGAAAAAACTGATCTTCAAAGTCCCGGAGGTTCTTGCGTAGGCGCTTCTTCTCCTCCCGTGCCTCCTGGAGCTGCTCCATGAGCTCCTGCCTGTGTGCGAGAGAAAGGAATGTAAGGACTCACCATGTGTCCACAGTAACCTGCGGACAAATCGAGCGGTTATCGGTTTTAACTCATCGTGGATCAGTCTCTGTAACCCTAACCCTACCGCAAGTCGCATGCCACATACATGGTGGCGGAGTGAAGGTTGGAGAGACGCATGTCAGCGCTGCCTTTGGAGGGAGACAGCTCATCCACGGGGGAGACGAAGCCGTCTGCATCCTCATCCAGGTGCTCCAGGAGCCCGAGCATGCTGAAGTCCGGTTTAGCCGTGACCAAAAGCTGGGTCTTGGCTTCGCCATCTTCCTCGGACCCGTCCTCCTCCTCCTGGAAGACAAGGGGGCAGGGAAATGGCAGTCAAACGGAGGGAAAACAAACTCAGGGCTGAAAATGAGGGCCACCACTGTTACTGGGTACGGGACGAATGAGCGGCACCCCCGCTGAAGGTTAGGAAGAGGACAGAGTTCAGAGCAATGCGCATTTCCAGCAGCTGAATTGCATTAGTCATATTCTTAAGTTTCCTTAGCAAGTAACACCACTTGCAGAAATCACAGAGCTGCTTATATCAGAATGGATAGAAATGCAGCTTTTCCCAAGTGCCATAGATTTTGGGACTGTGATTATGGATTTAATCTACTTCATTTAATTCGAGTTTGCATGTACCACAGCAAATCTCTAAGATTCATACAGGAACACACCCAAAAAACACCAAGCAGGTGAAATCAGTATTCTGCTAATTTGATCACAAATCTCTACTTCTACATAGAGGCTAATCAGCTACTAATTAGAGTATTACAGGTGGCTAGGGGGTGGGGGTGGGTGGTTAGGCTACAGTCGAAGTTGTGGAGATGGGATAGTAGTAGTGGGGGGTTTGAATTAAAGGGACCAGCGCCATCTCTTCACCTTGACTTTGTCGAAGAAGAGTGCAGGCACACCCTCGATAATGGGCTGAAGCAGGGGCCCTCGCCGCTTGCTGGAGGGGGAGCCCTGTGGTGGATGTGCGAGGGGAGGTTACCGTAAGAGCCCCCCAAAGTGCTCTCAGATCACACCTCACAAACACCACCCTAAAGGAGCCACTATCGAAGCCCGATACTGAATATCGGGCCAGCTTTTCATCAGGAGCATTGCTGAAGCCAAAATGCAACGCAATTACTCATTAAAGCCCTTTATCTGCTTTTATATCAGACCATTGTTTGAGAATGTTTGTCAAGCGCTAGCTACCTCCGGCAGGCCTAGAAGGGAGTGCCGAAAGACCGTGAAGGGTTTTGCTCTCCACTGTGCCGTCACGGACCAATGGTCCTCATATCCTACGCATTCCTCCCTAAAACTCCAGGGCAGGAAATCTACTGTTTTTGGAGTGTGTGAATAACCAAGCAACGAAGGAGAAGAGGAGCGAGAAAAAGGGAGGGCCGGCTTGTACTTACAATAACAGGGATGGCCGATGCCCTGGACAGAATCTGCTTCACCAGTCGGTATCTTTCGTACAGCGGCCTCATGACTTGCCTCTCACAGTTTGTGACCTTAGGTTAGACAATTGACAACAAGGAGTGCGATAGTTACTGTCAAGATACAGAGTTCGTAAACTCATTCAAACGGCCATAATTTTTAAAGCATGCAAAGGTTCGCTGATGAGGTGATCTTTCATAGTTATGGAGAAACATCCTTCCATGCAAAATGTTATGCGGGCTGAGGCAGGAAAGGATCTGCCGGAGTGCTCACCGGTCTGCCGTGGATGCTCTCATAATGAAGCAGGGCCTTCTGCAGGGCCACTTTCTCAGCACCAATCTGCTCCCGTGTCATATCCTGTCAAAGAGGAGGGTTGAGTTCACGCCACAAAACAGCCTTATCATCAACGTCCAGACTTACTCGTTGTAATGCAGAGCTTCTGGTAACATCCAATGTGATACAAGTTTCTGCAGCACTATCGAGGTGCTCACCTTGATGTCCTCTGGACGACCTGCCTCCTGCCTCTTCTCCAGAAGCTTCTTCTGCACGGCCTCCAGCGTGCTCTCCACAGGCGGCTGGGGAGCCTTCTCTGGGGTCTTCCTCTCCAGCTGTGAGCCGAAACTCTTGGGTAGAGTGTTGCTGCGCTGACGAGTAAGCGGGGGAAGATCCTCCTCCGACTTCAACAGTTGGTGTTCTGGGCAGAGCAGGAGGCCAGTTAGGCAGCGGTCATCAAACTATCCCTTCGAACCCTACAGCTGCACAGTCCCAGCACCTTACTAGTTATCCTACGGCTCCCAGCACTTAAATACCTTTCAGGTCTTTACGCAGCTTTGAAAGTTCATTCATCCATCTCAGCACTTCTGGATTGGCTGCCTTGTCACTGTGGGATGGCTAGATCACAGACATCCATGTGTCAGTATTGCTCGGTATATAGCCCAGTCCCTCTTTCATGACTCTGTATTGGCGGAGGCAGTTTCACTTTCACTTTTTCTCCTGCCTCAGCCTCTCAGGGCTCGTGGCCGCTCACTGGCTCTGAATCCTGCTTACCCTGTACTTTCGCTCCTCCTCAAACTTCTCCTCGTACTTTCGGATCTTCTTCTTCAGGGTGTGGATCTTCTTGGAGATCTGGGCGGACGTCAGCTCCTCTCGGTCATCCTCGCAGGAGCCCAAGGAGGAGCTCCGACGGCGGCTAGGGTGAGCCACACACGCTGTCATGCCAGGACAGAGAGCCTGGCCGATGACTGCAAATCCACAATGCAGGCGAAGGACAGCTCACCTCATGAAGGAGTGGGCATTTGGTGGGGAGGGCGGCACTTCAGTGTCCTCCAGGTACTGGGGGCAGTGCCCATAAGTTTGAAATCGTGGGGACAGCATGGGGTCACTGCCCTCTGCCAACAGCTGGCGGATCAGCCGCGCCCCCCCCGTGTGTGGCGAGAGGCGGGCCTCCTCCCGGTCCATGCTCTCCCTCTGCCAGGATGAGTAGGCTGGCACAGGATCTGCTGGACAAGGGGCGCGATGGTAAATGCAATCTGTATCGTCATAATCCATCAAAGCCTGAGCAAAGGTCAAAGGGCAGAGGGCATAGAATGGGGGTGAGAAGCAAACAACAGCCTGTAATCCAGCCTTAAAATTAGGTCCCAGAGATCCAGCAGCAAGAGGCAAAGGCAGGGGCTGTTCAGCGTGGTTAGCATTCTCAGGTTATTCTCACGATCAAAGCTGCTCCAATTTAGATAGGGAAAACGCAGCAAAAAAGCTCATCAGAGAGGGTTTTAGAGGGGTAAAGCTGACAGGAATTCAACATGAATGGCAACAATCCCAGAGGTCACACGAGACACCTGCATGTGGAATCTACCGTTAAGCTAAAGTCTCTGAGATGTGACAGATGTTCCGACTGTACAGCTGTGCGCCCACGCAACCGTGCAGTAATTCCTACCAGATGTAAAATGTCCTGCCTGAAATCCACATGCAAGAACACTGTCCTCAGATGGATAACTGAGGCTCAGGATGAGCACAGAGTCACCCTCCAGGTCCCGGAAACCAGAAGGCTGCTCTGAGAGGAGGTTATAGGCCTCAGGCACAGCACACGGGGCCGGGCTGCTGTGCAGGTACACGACTCTCCAAAGGGAGGCTCTGAGCCCACAATTCGTTCCCAGTCATCTGTAGCGTTTCTCTGCGTGCTGCAACGTGCCTGCCTGGGCAGCGACGTTCGCCCAGAGTGATCAATCAGAGCGTTTCGCTGAGAGCAAACTCATTCCGAGGGCTGTGTGCCGAAGCATCGGGGCGCTAAGGTCCATTCAGTCTGCCGTGCAATGCATACTGAGGCACATGCATGCAGGTCCCGATCCCAGACCACCAGAGCACACTTACCCTCATACCAGCTCAGCTGGCAAATACTTTTGAAATCAAGGAAAGGGACAGTAAAGAAGGGTGAATCTAGCAGAGAAGAGAGGTGAGAAAGAGAGGGGGAGAGAGAGAGAGAGAGAGAGAGAGAGAGAGAGAACAGAATACACATGTGAGTGGAGACGAGATGGCAGTCACTGTCCGTGCCCTCACAGGGGACACCTGATCCCAATCTACCTCCCCCTCTCTGTCCGGATGGACCTCCTCTTCAGTTAAACCCCAAAGGGGATTTGAGAGGGAAAGGTGCTTTATAATACGGTCCTACCAATCTGGAAACATCCAGAATTCTGTGTGCATCTACGGAACGTAAGACACACACTGTGGGAGGTTACTCGATAATTAGAAGGTCAGCGGAAACAGGCCAGAAATAAAAAGTGACCCTCTCTAACTGGTTAGTGCGCCAACCCTGTATTATACTGTAACATCCCACTATACCTGCCAGTAGAGCACTAACTAACCCTAACCCCCAACCACCCCCCCCAAAACTAATCCTGAGCTTTCCTGTTGATCACAGTGGCAGCCAGGCCTGCAGACCTTCAGTGGTGCCAACCGCAGGTTGATACATTTGGCGACTGGGGAGAGTTTCTTATTTTGAAAGGTATTGTTACACCAGATACCTCAACTTACTGCACAGTCCAGCCCACCCCCCCCCGCCCTCCGAAGACCTGGAAAGATTTTTTTTTTGTCATTTTCTTCAAACCCAGACCGCCTTGGAGAAAACTAATACGAAATATTTTTGTTTTTACGGTGCTCGAGTTTCCAAGGTCTCCAGAGAAAGGTAGCATTGCCTAGGGAAAGCCAAGTCGTCCAAAGTTGACGTTACTTTAACAGGAACAGCCAGAAATTTGCACTGGCCTTCACGGCAGCCAACAGCCAATCTCCCAGCCCCCCTCCCTCCCTCCCGAGCTACCCCCCCAAACACAAAAAAGAAAAAAAAGCACAGTAATCCCAGGCTCTCTGCTGCCCCCTTACTGGCAAACCAGAATATTAAATAAACAGGTCCTGTCAAGAAACGTGTTATGCAAATATCAAATCTGGAGGAGAGAGTTTCCCAACCTTACACCAAGGCAGACCTGTAAAGTGCTGAGAATGTGCAGTTCAGCACGCCAAAGATTACAAGACGGGAACAGAAATATCAGAGCTTTCAGATGCAAAGCAAACTGCGGGCATGGAATGTAGACGGAGTGGGACAAAGTCCAGCTCGAAAGAGCGTGGTACTGAAAAACTATTCTAATCACGCCCTTACTTAAATAGCAAAGAAAGAGAGCTGCATTCAGAGTGACTCCAGTGAGTCAGGTGACTATTATGATAAATCTCTGCAGGCTAGCACATTCACGTTCTCCCCTGGAAGCAGAAGGACTTTCACTAACATGATTCACATCAGACATCTGCAGCAAACCAGGAGTAGCTGAACGCATCAGAAAAATCAAGTGGCGGTCAGAAATTTCATCAGCGCTGTCCTTGCGTTCCGCTTCAGACCAAAACAGTAACCTCCCTCCCCCCCACCACGGGAGCCCCCAAACCAGTCCAAGTTTGCATGGGGCACAGAGAAACATTAGTGAGCCTCGGCTAGCGGGGACAGCCGTCCGCGGTGGGTCGTAAATCATCGAAACCGCCTGGGGCACAATTCTACCTCTGCAGACATGAGGCAACACAAGTTACTTTTAATTATAATAATAAAAAAAAAAAAGAAAGTTCCGGAGGTCGACGCCGCAAGAATAAACACGGCCGATTTCCCCTGCCCCTCCCCCACCCAGAGCAGCAGGCCGTGTGCTCAAGTGAGAGAGCGTTACCTCCCCAGTGGTTCTCCTCCATCAGGGCCGACAGATCCAGCCGGGGCACCTCCTCACAGCCGTCCACCCTCCCCACGTCGCTTTGCGCCTCCTGGATCTTCATCGCCGACGTCTGCAGCGGGGCGACACGACAAGCTGGCAGGGGCCTGTGGCACACTCCTTAAGTCCAGGCATGCCGAGTCTCCGCCTGAAACGGCCCAGGCCCCGCCCCCAGCCTCCTCCCCCCACCGCAGCCCTGACAGACGGTGACCACCTCCCATTGGTCCCCGGGCTGGGCCAAAACATCCACCCATCTGCCTTCTGGAGAGCAGTCCCCCCCCATTGCGTTGCCCCCCCCCCCCCTGCACCCCAGGGGCACGGCGGCAGGGGAACCCCCCCCCCCCCGAGGGCCCGGCCCGGGG
>JAODKN010000082.1:1088023-1100935 GCA_026774425.1 Petrocephalus zakoni
TCCACACCCCCCCCCCCCCCCCCCCCCCCAGCCCCACAAGCGCGAAAAATATGGTTGTTATGCAGGGGGGGCGGGGGTTTTTGGGGGGGGGGGGGGGGGGGTACACTAACAATCTACGCTTGCTCTGTCCAACAAGCCAGCTGCTGCTCTCTATAGCTGCATCCTGCCCAGCTCCAATTGGCCCCCACTTGCTCACGCATGGGCACATGCCAGCGCTGTGGGTCAAAGGTCAAAGGTTCATTGGCATGGCTCGTCCTGGGAGCGATTCGGCCAGGTGTCTCCTATCAGTCATGTAGTTACATCTATATTGCTGTGTACAGGAGCGTGCGGAAGTCCCCGGAGTTGAACGGGGGACAGTGACAGTTCTACTGGAAATGAATTCCTTAAGCACTGTGTGTGTCAGAGACGGTGAATTCAATTCAACTCAGTTTATTTTGATATAAAGCCCTTCCATATACTGAAGTTCATCAAAAACAAAACTACCATGAACACATACACAGACGCATGACAGGACATTATCCCCTGATAATGGAAATTCTCTAATTATATGTGACGACGTCAAATGCTGGCCAGTTAACCGGGGCCAGTACAACAAACACCACAAACCACAAACAAAGGGGGTGGAAGGCAACTCACCTGTGAGGGAGCTTCGGGGTTTCGTCTCTGATCATCTCTCCTGGAAGAGGAGTGAGGCAATGTTACAGGGAACAGGAGGGTAGGAGGCGGTAAGACACGGCATGTTAGTCACGCGGATGACAAACATCCACGGATAAGGCAAAGCTGCACTCTGTCAGGTCACCGCTATTTAGCTTGTGGTCCAAAGCCCTGATGAGGACCAAGTCTCGCTTACCTTGCCGACTATTGGCGACAGAATTTCCCCCCCAAATCACATCTCTCAGCGCCTGTAGTGCCTATAAAAACCTAACAATCTAGAAAAACTGGCACGGCCGCAAACGCCTTGCCAGGCATTAGGGCGTGGCTCCTGGGCACTCGTATTACACGTAGCAGACTTCCTGGGGGCATTTCGGCAGATGGGGTGTGGCCCTGCCTTTATTCACCCACTATTTATTTGGCTGATATGTTTAGAGAAACCAGGGTCAGACAGACCCGGGAAAAACTGAAGCTTAAGGGTATTGAGCCCAATGGTGACATCACTCCTCAGATCCGGTCACAGGCACGGTGCCCCCAAGGCCCCCGAGAGGGCCCCCGAGAGGGCCATTACACCCCCTTACCTCTCAGCCAGAGGCTCCAGGCCAAATTCTCCCGTTTGGTCTTGTACCTGTGACATATTTAAGCATCCTGTTCCCTGTGGAGGGAGCACAAACAGTCAGTTACTTTTATATATAAAATACTATAATATTTTCTTATATGCTTACACAGTACATATGGGACTATTGAATCAATGTTGATTGCAGTTAGAGAGATTGCTGGTATTAGGCCGAATTTTTTAAGAAGAAAAATAACAAAATGAGTAACACAACTACTTAATGTTAAATAAATATTTAAAGTTAATATCATACAAAAAACAATTTAACACTAACCACACCTTAACCAAGAGCATGCAGCGTTTTAAGTAATAAAAATGATGACAGTAATTTAACCACATTCTGTGCTGTTTCTTTGGCATGTCATGATTCAGTTTATGACAAAAGTAACAAAAAAATACATTTACAAAATCGAGATAATTCCGGATGTGTGGCGATGTTATTCATGGGTCTTGCTGGGCAGGTTCAGTGCTGTAGGGGCCGATAAACCACAATGCAGCACACAAAGCGAGTGCTGTGTATGAGCCTCGCACAGTCTGAATAATCAGCGAGTGTCATAAAATGCTAAAAAACTGGCTGATTTCATTTGTAATGACCATATTTGGAGGCTGACTGATCGATCAGCCAGAAAAAATAAATCACAGGTAGTTGTTAAGAGCAACACAAAAAACACCTTTTCAGTAATATAGCCAGTCTGCTGCACATATAATCCCCTTAGTGTCACTGTACATATTCTGACGTGCAAGTTTTATTAGCGGTAGTTCCGTGAGAGGAAAGAAAGGTGAAAGGTGAAAGGTGAGTGAGTTTCTCAGACTTAACACAAACTTTGTCATAACCTTTGGATAATTCAAGCCGTTTACAGCATTACTTGTGCTGGGGGGGGGGGGCACTTAGACCTCTGGTGTGAAAAGGTCAGCTGTAAAAGGGTCAGGGGCAAAACTGGCCTCTGAAAATCCTGCCCCCCCAACCGTTTAGGAAGGTACAATAGAAATGACCAAGTTCATCCCGCCATGTGCCCATAGCTTCCTGGCCTGACTCCGGACCCCCACCGACCCTGATTAGGATAAGCAGTTACAAAAAAATGGATGGATGTATCATTCAAACAAACATAGCCTTGGGGAGGAGCCCGTGACAGCCACACCTGTACGGGTTAGATGTTTGTTTTAGAGGAATGACTGAGCCAGCAGCCTTTGGAAGCTGCCGCATCAGCACATCCCAACCGCCTGTCAATCATCTGCTACCCCACACTGTGGCCACGCCCCCCAGGCAGGCACATTAGGGTGGGGCTGCGTGCGGTCCCCCAGTGTACTATGCTGTAAAAGCTGTGTGCAAAAAACTTTCTAGTGATTCAGCATCAGCTACACCACCAATTTATAAATGGGGGGGCATTCAGAATGCATGAACACATAGCTGAGTTTTATATATAAGTAATTAAATACCAGGGCAGGGGCTCTAGCAAAGATAGATCAGGACAGTTTACAGGCAGACAGATGGCAGTTAAACTTAGATTACCCCACAAATAAAACCCCGACTATCACACAGCAAGTGTGAGAAAGGTTATGAGATCTGCGATATAAATAGGGATCGAAAGGAGCAGGTGTAACACCCCTGCGTCTCCGTGCTGAAGCGATTATGTCACCCCAGAAAACGGAGGCTGACCAGAACCCCAATGAGGAGACAGACATGAGCGCTGTGTCTCGCGCGGCTTTTGTGGACCGTGACGTGGAGAAACCTGACCGTTCAAACCCATTCAGGCACAATGATTCAAACAGACCACCAAATCGTTTGGTTAGCAGCCAAGCATGTAGCCACAGCCATGCTAGCTGCAAAAATTCAGGATTACATTTCACCCATTTACATTACATTTAATATTATCCAAAGTGTCATACAAGTGAGGCAAAGAGCACATTACAAACATGCGGCTGTCTAGGAGTCGATTAGACAAGTGCAGATAGACTGAGCTTCCAGTGAAAGGCCAAGTACAAAGTGTAAGCAGTATTAGAGGAGGAGCCAGACAACTTCTAACAAAAGCACAAACTGAATAATACTGCTACTCAAATCAGCAGAAAGTGCACCATTAAGAACATTCAGGAACAGGAAAGTAGAAACCAGACCCCTCCCCCCCTTATTTCTGGACTTGAACCCAGACCCAGGTGAAGGGTATACCATTCAGCAGGGCTGTCTGAGGAGAATCACAGCTCAGACAGCTGATTGGCTAATAGCAGAGTCCGTAAATACGGGACATCCCGCCAGTTTGCAGCCTCGGCTCACTCAAACGTTTCCGAGAAAAAGGCCCCAGCTTTCAAAACATGGACTCGGAGCCACAGGGGTGGAAAACGGGATTAATTTTCCCCGTCAGCTGGGTAACATTTCCGCCCCTTTGGGTCACTGAAAGGCCAGACGCTGGGGGGAAAATGCACATGGGGAGACGGGCTGGACCCGGCCTGTGAGATACTGCCCCGGGGGCCCTTATCAGTGCCCGGAGGCCTTTGCCCCCCCGGGAGTGTCGAGCACAGCCAAACGGAGCTAAAAATACACACAGCGGCCAGCGAAACTCAGGCCTGAGCGATGGGGGGATGGGGCACACCAAAGATGCCACTGATAGCTGGGCGAAGATACGATACGTAACGCGATACAGTATGGCCTGAAACGGCGGCAGGGGAAGTAAAAAAACAAACCATAAGGGCAGCTTCATACAAACAAAACGCTCCTCTTACACGGTGCCAGTGCTGATGATGCACATTTACAGACAGCCTGAACAGCAGATAAGGCTAACGCCACATCAATGAATCGGCAAACATGTACGGTACGCATGAATTTATGTATATCGGTGACAACCATAATAAGCAGAGAGACCGGAAGAGTAAATAATGTACAAATAAAAAGTATTGAAGTATATATTTACATGGCTCCAGAGACAAGCAAGCGGCTCTATAACAGAACCACCAGACATCAGGGTAACCGTAATGATCATGTCGACGTGAGACGGGTGTCCACTCACGAGGACAGGTTCCCAGCTGTCCAGCAGGGGGCCCTTCTTGGACTCCCTCTTCCTCACACCGCACCCATCCTGGCCCCCAATCTCACCCTCACGTTCTCCTGCCTCCTTCGGGATGTTCTCTTTGTCGATGTCCTCCCTGGGAACATGGGATTCCTTGGTCAAAATCGGCAGTGGGCATGGGGCCGCGTCTCTCTGGTCGCGCGGCTGACACAATAACAGCAGCCTGTTGTACATATACATCAGCTGTGTTTTCCTGTGCCTTAATTATATCTGTACGTAGTTACGCTATTGACATTATCTCCTGTTATCTGCCCATAATCCCTGTTTTCAGGCCTCGGTTAGTGTCTGTCGGCGGGGATTACCCCCAGCGGCTCAGCGACGAGACACTGCGTGACGCCAAAACAAAAAATTGCCCATGACGCCCACGCGGAGCCTGAGCCAAGATGGCAGACATACGCGCTTGTGCGACTCAGCGCCCCGTTGTGCTCCTGCCGGCAACGGCGCCTCTGCCTGGCTGTCGCGTGCCGCTGCAGCGACTCCGAGCCATTGGGAGAGACGTTGAAGAGGTGATGCTCAACCACAGAGTGGATGGTCCTCTCTAGTACCCTTTTGGGGGGGGAATCAAATGGCAGCTGATGACACAGATGTGTTTGTTTTTGTATAAATAAGTCTTTAAAGGAGCCACAGGAATACTCTGATTGATGAACATTAATGAGTGACAGAATAACTCTGGTTTTGCTGAATTTCTGCAGGACAGTTAATGGCAGGGATGCAGTAATGGTTACATAATAGACCACAGCGGCAACCACAAGACGAGGGAACTTACTCTGCAGAATGAGCTTGGCAGCGGGCACATGACAGCAAGCTAGAGCTGCAGGGTGGGGCAGACAACAGTTAGACCGCACATACATCAAGGATCAAAACAGTCTGAAAGTGGTGGTAGAAGGTCCCCAGATCAACTGTGAACAATGATCATGCCCCAGTACACAGGTCTCATACACAAACCACCTCGGGAAGAAGTGTACACTAGGTGGCGTAGTGTTTAAGGCACCAGACTGCACATCTCTCCCGAACGACGTTCAGTGGGCTGAGAGGTCACCTGCGGTCAAGGTCACCTGCGAAAATGAGCAACCTCGAGCCGTAATCTGTGGCTTTCGTGGCAGGGTTACATGGGACCGCACAGCTGACGGAGGCAGGCAAAATGTCTGAAGGGGAGGAAGGTGAAGCCCCAGGGAAGCCGAGGGACGCTAAGTGAAGGCTGCACTCTCACCCTTCGCAGGGTGATTAATGCACGGCAGAAATCTCAGCAGAACCGGTAATATGAAACGGGCCGGATCTGGCTCTGGCGATGACGAGGTGTTCTTGGTCAGATGACAGCAACGTCACCGCCCCCCCCCACCGCTGCCAGAAATCATCAGCTCCACATGCAGAGCATTACAGTTATTCATTACATAACACCAATAGTGGGTGGGGTTACTGTAAATTCAGATCAATTACAGCAAGGGGGGGCGGAGCTACAGCAGACCATACTGCAGTTTGCAGGCTATAAATGGCTTCCTTTGCGAAGTGGGAGTAAACTTGAATTAAACGGTAAAGGATCTTTAACCACCCCCCACCCATAATAATCCTCCCCCCATTTGCACTTCTTCCAGGAATGCATCACTGTAAAAATGGTACCACCAGCTTCATGAACCAGCAATCCCAAAATAAGTCACGGCATTTGTGCTAAGGATAAGAGAATACCCTCAGGCCTGTAGCCAAAGCAGACATCGTAACAATTTTTGGGGCGATGTGGCTCTGAACACCTCCCCAGAGCCGCCCCTAGAAGTAATCTTAGACTGACCCCCGGGCACTTCAGAGCAAGCCCTCGGCCCATGAGCGGTAAAGCCATGAGGAAAAACGGCACAGTCCAGCCTGACAATCAGCTCCTGATAATCGTAACAATGCCGTTTACCCACCAGCTACTAGTGGGCTGAGGTCACCTTCCGGAACGGTCTACTTACTCAGCTGACTAAATGCAGTGTCCATCGTAAACCATGACTCGGACCACAACTATCATATTATCTAATTTGTGCCCAACGCGGGGTTAAGAAATAGCCTCACGGAAGCTACTAGAAAGCCCAAACAACAGCTGCAAATGAAAATGCCGGCGTCACGGAAGGCCAGGGGGGACGGCTGTGACCGCAGGCCGGTCGCCGTTAGCAGACAGCCCCCTGAACTGCCACACCGCAGGACACTCACTCTCCACAGACAGACGCGGAGCAAGGGTCACTGGAACCCGAGGCGGGCGAATGCGTGTCTATTTATGGACCAAGGGAGCGAGGAATGAGGCAAACCCAAAGTCCGTCACTCACGCCTGGACGGCTGCCCCCGCCAACTCCTGCCCACAGCTCCAAGGCCAACCCGGGACTCACATGGCAGCCCACCTGAGGGACAAACTAGGCAACATGCAGCCGGGAAGCCACACAGCAAGCTTAGGACACGAAGCAGGCCGTGAGAACTTCAACCCCTGTGTCCCAGCACTCCATAAAGCATGGTCCAACCGGCTCACGCAGAAAATCGAAAGCAAGGTTAGCAAGAACACAGGATACACAACAGAGGCCCACAAGCGTCCCCCACGGCAAGCATAACGTCATACAACAAATTCACACGAATATTTTACTCTATTATAAAGTTCTGAGGCTGTTGTTTGTCTCGATCCCAAGCCTGAAATCCCAGGAGGGGAAACTTCCATTGTATCTTTGAGACAGCTACTTAAAAGGAATCTCTACAGAATGATTGAGAGCACATCCTGCTGGTCACTGCTGGCAACAGCGCTGGCTGATAAATAAACCAATAGGACCACAGAATAAATAAGGGTGCTGCAATGTAGCCCAACCCTGGGGACATCGTCGTGAATACCGAACCACCACCCAGCTTAAAAATATACAGCCCCAAATGCCCCAGGCACAGTGTGACAGACACAGCCATCTGGAAACAGGCCACAAGGCAAGGTCATTGGACAGAAACCCCTTCCCACCTGCTACACTTACTGACCAATGAGAGAAGGACCCTTGGTTCCGGTTCCTGGCCAGCGAGCCCTGTCAGTGGCCTTTCTGAAACGCCACACGCTAAGCCTCGCCACACGCTAAGCCTCGCCACACGCTAAGCCTCGCCACACGCTAAGCCTCGCCACACGCTAAGCCCCGCCACTCCCGCTGCCACGTTCACACGCCACTCCGGCCTTCTTCCATCGCCAAAGCTACTCGTGTTTTTCCAGTTCGGTTTCGAGCGGAAAGCGCAGTGAGGCAGGAGAAGCGGATTGAGGCTTACCTCATGTAGAAGGGAGACATGGGCCTCTCATCTTCATGGAAACTGGGAGGGGGGGGGAAGAAACTATTTCATTATGCAGTATTTCAGGCCCCCACCCCTTTTCAGGGTTTGAATAACATCCCCACAAACACGTGAGGGGGGGGGGCATTGTGTGAGGAACAATAGTGACCCGTTGCCACGGTACCAGGGCCTGCTCAGCCTGCCGCTGACAATCATCTTCACCGTCTCAAACCCGGAACGATAAACCCACAGCAGCGCAGGATGAATTATGCAAGACATAGCAGTTAGATGCCCCAATTACTTAACTTTTCACGCGCCGTCAGCCCCTTCAGAGACACACCCCCCCCCACTCTGAATTCCTGCTACGCGCCATCGTGGACGTACGGAGTCGTGGAGGGCCTTATCATAATGGCGTCGGGCAAAAGGTGAGTCTGGAAACGAGCATCTGCACGGGGACTCTGCGGTACATTGTTCTACAGCATCCGCCATTTCCAGCCAAATGTTCCCTGGTTTTCCCACCTCCTGGGACCGTGTGTCAGGGGGGTGAGCTTGGTTAGCAAAACCAGCGATATGCATATTAAAAAGAAAAACCACCAAGTACCTGCACAACCTTTAGTTTAGGCAATCTGTGTGGTTCAGCTCTTGGCAATGTCTTCCTTAAAAGTGAAGGTCTGCACATTCTGACTTTACAATGCCTCAATGTCCACAAGCAAATTATAAGACCCACCCCACCACACCACACCACACCCCGCCCCACCACAGGCCTAAACCCAAAGCCCAACAGTTGGGTTTCAGATGGAAAAAAGAGGCTTGCTAAATTTGGGATCTAACCGTTTCTGAATGAAAGATTTCTTTTGGCTCCATGCTGGTTATAGTACGTGCCGCCAGCACACGCAGCCCAGGCCTGCGAGGGGATAATCAGACAAAAAAAAAAACCCAAAATATCAGCGTGAACCTTACGGCTACAAAGGCCCCTGATCTGCTTTTCCCATTAACAACTGGGCCAAAGTTCGGCCTCCTTACGACACCAGAGTGATCACAATCCCCCTTGTCTTGAGGAATCCTGCCCCTGTACGCATATGCACACACACACACACACACACACACACACACACATACACACCTCTCCCATCTGAGGAATTCTGGGATTACAGATTAGGCAAACATTTCACAATATCTGCAAACGCACCGGAACCGCCAGCGAGAGCTGATTCGGGATCTTGGTGTCACATGGTCTGGCAGGAGCGTCGAAAGAATGCGCGCAGTCACAAATTACGCACCCGAAATCCTGCTTACCTGCCACCATGCTGAGGCGATAACAAGCCGTTTATTTGCAAGAACTTCAGCTGTTTGGGGGAGAAAGATGGAAAAGTACAGCTTCCGACCTGCTCTGGGCCAGCAAGACACAGCATTTTGGGGAGATTGTAGATCTGACATATTAGTACCGATTTTTGACGTCATTGTAAGGCCATTATTGGTACATTCTACACTTTGATAATAAGCAGCACATGTTGATAAAGCATGCAGCTTTGTTGCAAGTTATGTATTAAGATATTTTCTTTTCTGTCCGTTTTATTACAGATGGATTTTTCACCTTAGGCTGAGGTAGATTAATAGCCGACACCCCAGGAGACTGACACCTCTCCCCCAGGAGGGGTTCAACATGGATCACGTGGGCTGCTGGCATTTCCCAGCAGGTCATTCTGGGGACGCTCGCTAGCCCTACAGCCGGGCCTGGCTCAGCCCGATAGCGTAGACTGGATCGCGGTCACATCCGACAATTCCGGAATGGAGGTATGCACTTGTACCTGTCCCACTCTACATCCCCGAAACGGGTCGACTCCCTTGTGATACGAGTCACAAAGCAGTAATGAAACCAGATCCTCGTCCGACTGGCTCACTGTTCCACCTTCTGGCCAACCACTGAACTGCGACAGGTGACAGAGGGCTTAGCCAGAGTAACGGGGGAGGGGTTTATCCGATTACAGCCGCACACCACCCCCCCTTCACCCAGGCCACTTGTTATTAATACATAATGACCCTGCTGTTCGTATGCTTGGTTTCCAACCTCATGCATCACTGTCCCGCAGGGAGTCTCAGCACCGTGGAAACGGGTCGTCCTTAGAGGCCAAGCATCACACCAGGTCGCAAAGTTCCTCAGCCTGGGGAATTTCCACGGCCTTCTGCAAGGTGTGCGTGTGTTGCAAGCGCATACAAAAACACGTAACACCAAGCTCTCCGTACGCCATGACCTTCACGGGGTAGGGTACTGCTGGGCAGCACCGCATGACGCACAGGACTTATTGCTCTCTCGCACAAGACCAAGATCACCATGAAGCAAGCAGTCACACTTAAATGGCTTAAATGATCGATATATAAAATGAAATCCAGTCATAAAACTAAAGGCATGATTTATGTAGGAGACATTATAATAGATTACACAAAAAGGCCCATCAACCCTGCCTACATTAAATAAGAATAACTTATATAAAGCTGCCAAAAAGTAACACAATCACTACTACCACTCTACATGCTCTACATTCTACATTTGAACATCAGTCCAGTCAGACATGGCGAGTAACATAAGACCAGTGCGGGTATGCGAGGGGCACACAACGGGCAGCTACAGCACGGCTGCTGAGAGGGGATAAGAAAGTGGATCGAGAGGGCCCCCGCGCCGGCCAATCAGGGGACACGCACCCCCCACGATGACAGCCGTGTCCATTCGATGGCATCTGTGCAGTGGCATCGGTGGAGCACATTATTTTGGACACCCGACACGACACAGGGCAGGTGCAAAACATTTTCGGACCCTGTTAACATGGCCCAGAGGGGACCCGAGGTTCTGTTGGGATGACCCAGGGCAGGCGGCTGCACAGACACAGGGAGGCCTCAGCAGGCTCAGCCTACGCAGATCCGTGGATGGAGCAACCTTCCCTCCGTGGCTAGACAGGAACGGCACAGGGGCCGTTTGTGAAATAAAACCAATAACTTGCGAGTTAAATATAACAGCAGGGTCAAGTCTGGGTGCTAATGATACCAGACTGATATACAAGCCATAAACCATACACATTAATGCTGCGCGATCATGCAAGAACAATCGGGGCCACTAAAGCCAATTGTATTCGGGATTAGGGACAGCTCATCACTCTGGGAAGACGTCAGGCTACACTAGAATGTGATTATACTCAGCTGGGACCGAAGGCGATGCCGAACACTAGGAATGTGCATTTCTGGGCCGGCGACGTCGTCCCGACCTTCAGCACCTTAGGGTTTCAGGAGCATGGTCTACTAGGAGACGCTGTCCCGCCGAGGGATGTACTCCACCAAAATTGTTTGGGTTATTAAAGAAGAAAGTGGCTGTAAAAGGTGATTAAGCGTTCCCACAGCTGTGACGGGCGATTAAGCATTCTCAGGTAAGCACACACACCTCCGGCTTGCTTCCAAATTCCAGCCAAAATGGCGTTACACAATTTCTATTTACAGTCTCAGAGAACCTTTACCCTTATTCCATAAACTCATTGCCCTGAAGATCTACAGCTATTAATACTCAATATTTTTCACTGCGGTGTTGATAAGACTGATATGTTATCAGCAGAAATATGTTCAGGACAATAACATCCACATTGTATGAGCTGATTGGAGATCCTCCCATCTAATGATCTTGGTCCACAATTCAGAATATTTTTAAGTTTTTGGAAGAATATGAGCTATGCTTTCCAAACATTATACTGCCGTCCAATCCAGGGGGTGGCCTAGCCTCAACTATGAATAAAAACAGACTTGGGGACCCCCAATTAGACCACCCCCCATCAAGGTTGGTCACAGTGGCTCACGTCCACGACCGCGACTGGTGTCTCAGAGGGAAATACAAACCTGCTCAAAGTGTCCGTACTCCTAGTTGACACGTCGCTGCTTGACCGCTCCATGTCCCGGGTCCTGGTGGGGGGCACAGGGCGGATCTGCGGGAGACCGCTTGAGAGGTCCGGCTGGGGTGTGGTCCGGGGCCTCCTGCCACTACCCGCCTTCTTCACCTGGGGGGGTGGGTTCAGAGAAGGACTCATGCCCGGCACATGACACCATTTCACAGCCGAGCAGACAGAACGGCAAACGGCAGACCCAATCTGATGCGAAAACCTGGGAGACACGTCGCACACTTCAAGGACAGAATCGGGTTGCTGTATGACGGGGGTCCAGCCCAGGTCTCACAGTACCTTCTGGAAAACAGACCATACCAGAGGTGTGTGGTAGGCCGTGGAGGAGCAGAAGAAGCTGATCTTTATAACCAGCACATCGCCGCTCGTCTTCATTTTGATCAGTGCTCGTTTTCTTGCCATTTTTGTGCAAGAATTTCTGAAACAAGCCAACTACAAACCCACTGGCAGTCCATTTAAAGCCTCTCGACACTGAGAGCGGCTCCAGCAAACCGTGTCCCTCGTTAGCACCCTGACAGCGCCGCAGGGATGCCCGAATGGGTTGTGAAAGGCCCTGTCAAAAGGACATCAGTGTGACAAAGCCAGCCCGGTTAATGACACTGGGGTGTGTTAATTGGGCCAATGGAGAAATCGGTACGAGGCCCATTTAAGCCCATTTGCCTACCAAAGCCCACTGACATGAGAAGGTCCAAAAAATAAATAAATACCCAAAGTGGCACTAAATGAAGCCCCACAGATGAAATGCACTTTCATTTTATTCATTCATCTGATGCTTTTATCCAAAATGACATACAACAGTGGGAAGAGTTACAATTTGCAGTGTGCACTCCTTGGGATTTGAACCCATGACCCTCTGTGGGTCATCACTCATACTTGTTGAGCTACAGGAATCCAGAAAGATGGCAAACGAACCCCTTTAAAATAGGAAAGCCAGCAAAGAAACTTCACCCAGAAAAATACAGCAATTACTAAAAGGAGAAAATACAGACCAATTAAACTAATTTTCTAAGAAATAATCAACAAACGAATATACAGACAAAACATCTGCTCACCTTGAGTGATCGCTCACCCAGAACAGGGTCACAGTGCCACAACACACATGCCTGTAAATGACCATTTTATGTCATTTCTGAGTACATTGTTAAATTGCTTGGACGTGTACTTTCCAGAACACCACAGACCTTCTAAAATGCAGAGTCCACCTTCACCATGGTGTCACAAAATAAAAAGAAACGTCCCCGGCTATCGAGCGTAAGCACGCTGCCTTTGAGTTTGCTTTCATCATCTCGTTCCAGAACAGATAAGGAAGACAGAGAAGGACGCCGCACTGCGGTGAACGCGGAAGGGAGTGCAGCAGCCAGGCTGCCTTTCCAGAAGGGTGCTTTTTGGCAGTTTACAA
>JAODKN010000082.1:1101035-1122684 GCA_026774425.1 Petrocephalus zakoni
TCAGCTTTAAACCCACAAGCTGTGCTGTTCGCAAAGCCTGCTCGACGTTCCAGCACCAAAGCACCACAGCATGACTCCTCACGTCGGAACAGAAAGAGGCTCCTTGTCACATTTATGGCACTAGCATAACCCCCCAGGATCTATGTGATGGGTTTACCATGTGTCCTAACAAAGGAGTGTCCAAGAAGCACCTCGCTGAACAAGAGGCACCTCTGCAGGACCATATCTCAGCTCATGTTCCATCACAGCGACTGGCCAGCAGGGCGCACCTCACTTCTGCACCCCCCACTCTACCTATGCAGGAATGACCCAGTCGAAACCTTGCAGGAACACCGCGATCCAGACTTATCGCCATTAAGGTACATATATTTCACCATGACCTTCAGTATGGATTCAACAGACACACCCAGCAGTACTCGTCAATACAAAACAAGCCCATGCCCTGCTTCAACTGTAATTAAACTATCAAAGCCTGAGAGTCCACACACAGGATCACTGTGTATTTGAGTAAGAAACACTGCCAGTGTTGTGTAAGCAGTCTTATCTGTTGGTCAGACTGATGAGGACTGTGCCGAGTCTGAAACTGAAAAAAGTGAAACTGGTCAAAATGTCAAGGTTGCAAGCTGACGATAAATTGCCAATGGGATCGGTCATTTGTGTCAAACAACTATATACAACGTACACAGCTCATAGAAAGCTTTGGGATACTTGCATAATTCTGTAAAAATGTTGCTAATGTATTGGTTTCGAAATGAACACACTACTTTGTGAAAACATTGTGGTTTGAGGTACAGTATAGTACTGTATTTACTATTGTTATTATTGTATAATTATTGTTATTTTGTTCAGTATTGTTATTTTTCCAACTTACCAACAAATGTGTGTGTGCGAGAAGGAAAAACACTTGTTAAAATGAACAATTCAGACCCTGAAGACAGGCTGAACGGGCAGATAGGACCGAAGTAACCGCAGTGAGAATGAGAAATGGGGAATCGGGCAGACTGAGCCCCAACTGGCCGTGATATGGAAGATGGGTCGCCATGCTGTGGGATTGGGAGAGCGAGGCAGGCAGAGGTCTGCATGCAGTCTGTCAGCCAATGGACCATCAGTCCAAGGTAAGAGTTAGGTACTAACGTCTCCCAGGGAGTAGGGTGCTCCCAGGGAAAAGAGGCAGGGGGAAAGACTGAGGGTAATAGGGCATGGAAGGCAAACATGATGAGATAGGGCAGACAAATGTTGGCCTTGAATTACTGATAATAAGTGACTTGCAAAATAAAATACAGGCCGTAAACTCAAAGTGAAACATATATACATACACAAATGCCCATACTACACGTAAGCTTGTATACACAGACACACAACATACAAATAAACACAAAAGATCTGCAGAACATTAAAATGTTCTTTAAAGATGTTTTAATCACCTTGTGAGGATTGAATGTCCCCACAAGGCAATTTAAACATGACACACACATGCACACACAGGCACACACAAATAAATACGATCGATCTTTGTTACTAAATTCAGCTGCGGCGCTCTGAAACAGACTGCCACGCAGGTCATGGCGCTCGTCCGCCTTGTGGGACAGGCTCCAAACAACCCCATGATCCCATGACCCCATACCAGATAAGCAGCTGGGGGGTGTGGGGGGGGGGGCAGATTATGTAATGCAGGATCCTCAGACCGTAAGCGGGAGATAGGCTGCTGGATCTTCAGTCCTTTCTTCCAGCTGGTCTTATCTTCTGCTGAAAGCCACGTTCTCAGTGTGAACATAAGAGGGTAGTGGTAAGGGGGTGGTGGTAAGTGGGGGGGTTTACCTTCTTCCTCGGGGGAGACGTGCCGTTTTCACCAGCCGGCCCTCTCTGTGAATCGCTGTCTGACAAACTGCTCTGCACACTCTGAAAGAGGGAGGGGGTTTGCAGCATGTGAGAGAAATCTAACTGGGCCACCACCAGGGGGTCAAAAGCTGGACAGCAACCCCAGAGACCAGTATTAGAGCACAAACAGCAGGACACGCATGCATTTAGGCACTATATCTACATAGTTACATTTTATTTATTTATCATATACTTTTATCTGAATGAAGAAAGCAGGGCGAACCCTGGAGCAAAGGGGCGTAGAGGCAACATCACTACCGACCATGGGATTTGAACGGACAACCTTCTGTTCATGGGCACAGCACTCTAACATACTGAGGCACTCATGGAAATACAGAAAAACTTCCCAAAATGATCATAGCAAAAGGGCCTGGTTCAGACACAGTGCCCCCTCATGAACAGAAAGATCTGACACCATCATGGCAAGCCGTCTGAGTGCCCACCTTCTTCCGAGGGACTGGGGTCGGTACTTCCTCAGTGGGCTGCCGGGACGGGACATCCTCCAGCAGCGGGCTTTCCCGGGCTTCCTGGGTGAGGGACTAAAACAGGTACAGGTGTGAATCGACGCTCTGGTTCTGCCCAGCTCAATTATCTAATTAGCCCGTGTCGGCAAAACTCAAGATGCAACAGAATGAGGCTTTTCTAGGGCTTGGTGGCCATCCAAGGGCACACCCCGAGCTATAACGAGCTGCCTTAAAGCCTTGGCGGAGAAACACAGCCCCTCCCACTAGCACATCCTGCTCAGGATGAGGCCTCTCGGCACAGGTAACCCTATCCCCTTTGTAAAATCAGCCCCCGGGACCATCTTAATCAGCCTCACTACTTTGCTCGCCGGTGGAGGAAAGGCACATTTCAGGCAATAAAATGAATAAAATGGATTGTTCTACATGTTGCACACTCACCCCAACCCTGATGACCGCAGAAACCCTTCCTTCAGGGGCTTCGGGGTCTTCCACGTTACTCTCGAAGATGTCCTGCTGGTCCTGGATCAGGCAGGCCATGATTTTGTTGCAGGCAGTCTGGTCCTTCATTCCCCCAAAGCCCGGAGAGACGCTGGGGCGCGGGGGAAGGGAAAAAAAACGCCATCAGGGTATGTTTTGAAATGTGAAGAATAGGGGGGGGTGGGGCACAAAGATCACAAAGGGAAAAATAAGCCAGAATTTGTGAAATTCCTTGTTTTTTTCTTTGGTTGTATTTCTATCAGGGTTGGCATGTGACACTTCCAGCCCTAACTCCACCCCCTCATGAATGTTTCGCAAACGCAGACAGCCAGCAAGGCTAATTATACGTCTCACCCCCCCCCCTCCCCGCTGCCCCCCCAGCTGGGTACATAGGGTACATCGCATAGTGCTGCATCATCCCGTCCGTCCTGATCACATTCCGGCCACTTGGCCCCTTTGACCCAGTTTACCAAGGCCCAGAAGTCAGTGGTTCTGGTGAAGGGGCTCAGATCTGCACTGAGGACGGAGACGTGAATGTCAGTCAGCGAGGACAGGGCCCAGAACACGCCTGGGGGCCTGTTTCGCAGTCTGAGGACCAGAGTAAACAATGTCGGGGCACAAGTGCAAAATGTCCATCCAAGGATGAGAACATCCATCTTGGATTTGAACTGGAGACGCTGTAATCACGACCAGTGTCCTAACCTGCTGAGGCAAACAAATACATGTTTATCCTATCCCCTAATAAAGGCTCTAAAACATGAGGAAAAGGCAAGTTCAGCCCTTAGTAGGCGTGACGAGTGTTGACAGAACACAAATTATTTAAAACCCTCATCCATCCATCCAGCTTATGAGTGCTTATCCTGGCCAGGGTCACCTGGTACCCATCTAAGGCACAAGGCAGAGGGACACCTTGGACAGGCTGCCACTCCATCACAGGGCAAACAGACACACTCACACACTACAGCTAATTCAGGGACACCAGGGATTTTAAGACTTCTATTGGCTGAAACCTGTTCAGTTTCAGTACTGGCTGCGCAGCCGCCCCACCTGCTGGCCAGACCCTAAATTAATAAAAGGAGGGAATAAGAAACAAGTCTTCAAACCACATTTGGACTGAACCAGCACTAAAAAGAACCGATGTGAAGACTCACACTGGCAGAGAGAGGATACTCTGTGCGTGGGTGGTGGGGGGGGCATGCAGGCCTGCACCTCCGATGACTCACGGTCAGCGCTCACAGTGACATTGTGTGCCAGGCCAAAGCAGCACATGCCTGGAATGGCAGCTGGCAGAACGATTTCCTCCCACACGACGCCGACACACACTTGGCAAGCCGACTGTACTGAGGCCCTGGGAGCCGGATGGGGGCATTAATGGAGACCCCCCGCCCCCCCGGCAGCTGGGAAAGTCGTACTGAGGATCAACTGTACCAGCCTGCCGTTGGCACATCAGAAGCTTCCAGAAAAGTAGCATCTATGCTGTATTATTGATTATTCGGATGACTCTAGCTACATGGCTTAATCAAGGGTCCGACACCGAGCGGCCCCCTAGCAAACGCAGCAGCCTACCCCGGGAACTCACTGGAAGACGTTGGGCCCAAAGACAGTGGCCAGGTTGAGGGCTGTCATGCGGTTCTGCTCATGGTGCTGGGCCACCTGGGACAGGAAGTGGCACAGGTACCTCAGCAGGCTGTAGTGGACCTCGGGCAGCTGGCGGAGGCAGAGTCGGAGGGCGTGGCCAAACCGCCCCTCGCTGCACTCTGCAGGTCAGAGATACGAAGCATTACGACAAGAAAGCCTTTGTGGGTGCAACACAGCATCGGCTCTTAGACGCACCCAGACAAAACAGAACGGAGTCATCACATCTAACATGAAAACAATACGGTCTATTTACATTTCAAAACAAGCCGGTATGTCCGCTATCACTGTGAAGGCCACAGGACACGTGAACTCCAACCCCAACATCAGTGCAACGAGTGCTGACACGGAACAAGCCAGACGTAAACAAAGCGCCTTGCGGCCGCGGCGACCATCTCCGTACAGGAGCCGTGCGACGCTGATGAGGGGCTCGCTAATCCGTTATCAGCACCAAGCATGGCGTTTTGATTTAGCCTCCAGCTTAGTAGTGTACCGTAACAATCTCCCGCACCCATCCCTAAAAGTCAAAACCTGTGAGACAAGGTCACGGGCAGACATTTCTGTTAGCCCCATTACTAATGCTGGAAAGTAGCAGACAAACATGAGATTTGCTGACATGCAGTGATAAGGTGCATAACATTAACAAAAGCACATATATATTATTTGCCAAAAAGTTTATTTTATTACACTTTGTATACTTCAGATACATTATACCTTGTATATAAATATTCCCTATTTATACAGCAGTTGGTGAATCTGCCAGAACAAGCATTTCACTGTTGTTGTACAAGAATGACTTCATGTGACAAAAACTTTGAACTTTGATATACAGATAATAAGGGGAAAAATAAATCAGCCTGACAAACAAGTATACAGAGGCAGGTCTCAACTTATGCTACTAATCCATTCCACAAACCCTTACCAAAGTCAAGTATTACATAAGTCAAATTTCAGACACCTTATAGCACAAAACATAAAACAAAATAAATATACTAGTAATATGCACTAGCACACTATAAAATAACAATGTACTAATTTAAATACACGCATACATTGCCATTTTATATTAGCACTTATGCAAACTATGTATCATGGACAATTTCAATAAGTTGGCTTTACTTAAACAGAGCTTCCTGAACTGATGACAGCCAAGCACATGGCCTGCAGTGCTTTACATGCACAGCAGAGGGCAGTGTGAAAATAAGAGCAGAACACCCAAGGCACACTCCCACCTCCCACAAACGCTGGTGCCACCTTCAGCCTTACCCTGGTACAGCTGCAGGAGCTCTGCCTGGACGGTGGAGGTGATGACGCCCCCTGGCAGCTCCCTCAGGAACTGCTTCAGCAGGCTGGCCACGGCGCATGCGTCTGCCTCCTGGAGAAGGTCCACCTCCTCACCGCTTTCCATCCGCTGCCGGAGGCACTCCACCGTCCGCACGTTCCCGTTGACCCGGAACAGACCCTCCTGCTGCAGAGCTGGGGGAGGGCAGGCAAGACCATCCACTCACAAAACAGGAAAAAAATAAGCAACAGCTACCTTAAGAAAATGTAACTAAATTCAATGAGCAGTTATGCGTCTAAAAGACCAACACTGCCATCTAGTGGCCAAACAGTTCACAGAGATGGACAATAAACCATCCCAATAGACCAGCCAAACAGTACACACAATGGACAATAAACTAAAGCAACTGCTACCTTACCTTAACTAAATACAATGAGCAATTACATGTTTAAAAGCCCAACACTGCCACCCAGTGGCCAAATATCATTACAATTTTGAATATATGAGATGGCACATTTGGGCATTTAGTAGACATAATGGGTTTCAGAAAATTAAGTTAAACACAGAAAAAAAAACAATACAATACGCTGCTACAGAGACAGGAAGAGAGGCTGTGTGGATGCTGCCATTGCCAGGGAGCAGTAGAAAGTATCATACAGCATATTGATAGCCCAGGAACGGATCAAAGTGCAAAGATTGATGATTCCTGAATGTAAATCCCTGCTTATCCAACTAAAACCACCGTAAAGCAAGAGGCATCTGTACAGAGAACTATAACCTTCAGGCATCACTGTTTCAGGAACCTCCCAGAAGGTGGCCAGTACTGTATAACATCCCAAAAACATCTGCTACACAAGGAACCCAGCTTTCCTAGGAGGAGAAAATGGACAAAACCTGGAAAGACACTACATGTGGAAAATGTCCTCCATCCGGGATCAGTGAGCTTTACTTGGGAAACTGAGGGTGAAACTGAAACTGATTCTGCTGCCTTGGTAGAATATGGGCACACTGACAAATCCATTTTCAGCAACCATGGCAACCAGTGAAATAATAATTCAGAGTTACACAAGGGAAGGGGTAGATTAGGATGCAGAGGATGTGTCTGGCCGTTACTCACCCTGCTCTCGGAGGAACTCCACCATGCTGCTGAGCACCAGGGGCACGCCGCTTGGTCCCAGGCCCAGGTTCCTCAGCTCCAACAAGGGCACACCGAACAGCCTTCTCCCTGCACCAGAGGGCCTCGGCTTCAACATGGGCAACTGCACCATCTTCTTCACGTCCTCCCTGATCTGCACGGCCGCCCTGTTGTGCTTCGGGAAGCACAGGAGAAACGCACAGTCAGCGACGGCGACCGTCGCCATCGCCGGGAGCTGCCAGGCGGCCCGCTGACCCGTTTTGCAAACTGGACCCACGGGGCACCTCACTTAGAAACTTTCAGGCACTTTCCCTGGACACCCGGTGTAGAACATTGAGTTCCGCAAGTCAGGATGGGGAGGGGCCTACGCCATACCGCTGTAACTAAGACAGACTCCGGTTACCTGGCGCTCATCTCTAGGGGCGTGTCCTTAAGGGCTTGGACCAGAAAGCACACATGGCAGTGGGCTCTTAACACGAAGGTGGTCAAGGGACTTAAGTAAAAAACGTCTCCTTCCGGCTCAGTGCGACGTTAGATCTCTAAGCACCTGCAGAGGCCCCAGAACGGTCTTATGCGTAATCATTTATTAACTCTGCAGTGGGGACAAGGCGAGTATGTCTGCCCTGTCCCGCCGTCCTAAATGAGGGCCCCGGCTGATTCTGACAGCTGACCTGGATTCCTGTTCGGCAGTGGCAGAGACAATGCCGACAATGCGTGGGATGGCACTCCTGTCCTGATGACGGGGACAGCTGAGTTAATGGGGGGAGGGGGAGGGGGGGGGCGCTTACAGTTACAAGTCGCCTTTCAAAAGGTAAAGTCATAGACCGATTATTCAACTGTTCAGGTTATTAGAGTTCAAGTTTAAAAATAAAATAACCAGACAATTTTCTCCTCTTACCTTTGCAGGAACAAGACACGTCATACAAACCTACGAATTATGCTCCTAACTAATACTTACATTTTAATACCTAAGCAACAAGGTACCACTGAGGTACCCAGGGCAAGATATCACCCCACACACTGCTTCCTGGATGCTAAATAATAGCTGCCCAATGCATGCCACATATGTTAAATAAAAAGGACACATTTGATTGTGGCGGTGTTTCATGCCATTCTATACCTATATATGGATGGTATAAAAAAATGTATGTCGAGTGTGGCTTGGTGGGCTAAGGCTCTGTGGCTGTGATTGGAAGGTCGCCGGTTCGAGCCTGGCCTCAGCATGAGGACTTGGGCAAGGTCCTTAACCCTCAATTACTCCATGCTGACCCAGCTCTCACAACTGCAATGTCACTTGGGATAAAGCATCTTAGGACTTGACCAGTTTAACAGCCATGCATACCCACCAGCCAGGGTTGTGGGGATCCAGAAACTTTGAGAATAACACAGGCCTCACATAAATTCTACTCTGTGTGTTTTTGGACTGTGGGGAGGGAGGGCCACGCCACCCCACCCAGAAGAAACCCAACAATAACATGGGGAGAACATGCAGACACTCCAACACTGGTCCAGGAGCTCAGACATAACAGTGCTAACCACTGAATCACCACACCACCCCTACCAATTAAATGTATGATCCCCAAAACAGTCACATAAAATCTTATAAGGGGAAAACGAGGCTCGGGAGAAGTGACATTACCAATCAGTGAGCGTGTACTTGAGTGAACCTACACACCCGATGACTTGTCCGGTGTCACACGTCCTCGCGCTCCAGCCACATCCTTGAGGGCTGGGGATGGCCCATGACATCATGGGAAGTCACACATCCACTGTAGGGTCACACCCCGCAGAGAGTGCCAGGCTTGGCCAGGACAGACCCCCACCTTCCCACCCTTACCACAAATTGCTCGCTTTGACACACTATCCCCGTGGCAGAGCGACAGTAAGCACGCCCAGTCCAGGGCCATTAAATGACAGAGTACCACCAGAACACCAAGGCATGTCGTCTCAATTGAAAGGAACACAAGCTTTTCTACATCCAATGTTTATATACCCTGTACCCTTTGCTTGTCACTGGGGCTGTACCCTAAAGGGTACCTTTTAAGATACAGAAATAGACTATGAGGGATTGTTTTGTACCATGGGGGTACATTACTGTTGTTTCTAACTTGGGGCAACTTGGGGGGTAAGTGCAATTACCTACAG
The DNA here is from genome assembly GCA_026774425.1 of Petrocephalus zakoni. Lineage (NCBI taxonomy): Eukaryota > Metazoa > Chordata > Actinopteri > Osteoglossiformes > Mormyridae > Petrocephalus > Petrocephalus zakoni. The sequence goes on from JAODKN010000082.1 coordinate 1,110,052, forward strand.
CAGGTACAGTTGGCAGACCCTTGAGCCACAGTGACAAGCAAAGGTACAAACTGGTACCCTTTTTTCGGAGTGTAAATATCGCACAAAAAAAAAAACACCAACAATGGCTATACTCATCATTTTATATTATTCCTTATATAGGAGCCAAAATATTTGCTGGCACTATTACATTTATTATTCATTATTATTACTGTAGTCTGTTATGAATATTTGTGAGACTATTCGAACCGTGCAGAACCGTGCAAGCGAGGTAGGTCCAAAACAGCTATTATTAAAAAGTGCATTGTTCAGCGTTGGACTTTGCACATGGCGAATGTTTAATGTTCCCAGCGCCTGAATGTTCTGTTATAACAGAGCCAGATATAAAGACTATTTCGTTGGCAAAAAAAAAAACGAAACCCACCTTGTGCCAATTAGTCTAAAAGCAGGATTTTGTGAGCATACGGCGTGGGGCATTTAGAGGCGTATTAAGCTCGTCTGAGCCCCTATTGCCATGACAAGGGTAGTACGGACAGATGCCCCCTCAATCTGTCCGCTTAGCCCCCGCCTGTGACTGATCCCCCCTCCCCAACAGGATCCGGGCAACGTCGTTTGTCGTCCATGAGACCCCCGTTTACACTGATAGCGTGAAGGCGCGGCCGGGCATAGAGCTACTCTAAACCCCAATAAAGTGCCCCCGTTTAATAAAGAGGCTGAGGAAAAAAATGCTTGCAAGGGGGATGCTCAGGGAGAGAATGCAGCAAGCCGCGGCTCGTTTGCCCCCCCATCGTGGGTGGCCTGGACACACAGCACGAAGCGCAGCCTGCGACAGTAACGTACGCAAACTGCGCAGGAGACCCCACGACACAGCGACTACGCAAATAACGCAGAGAACAGAACTATCCCGAAGGCCGACATTAATATGGCAAAAGAACGTCTGCATATTTTACTTATTAACGCTTAATTACAGTACGGGACTCATCTGTTGCCATTTGTACTAATCCGTTCGTTTTTTATGGTTTATACTGTGTGGGAGCGAAGACAGGGTGGCTCAGACATCCCAGGTGTGCTTGATTGAAACTAATGAAGCGCTCGCTATTTATATCTAACCCTAGGCGTCGTAGCAACAGGTCTACAAAACACTCCCTGCTGCCGCTCGCCAGCGCCATTAACTTTATCCCTTCTTCGCAAGACTTAAAAGGAAGCAGAGACGCTGCCTTTGGGAGTGGGTGCGAAAGGGTGACTCAGTAACGCCACAGATATAAACAGGACGGATACTTTTCGTAACTTTGCTTTTTTCCTCTTATCTGCGTGATTCAACAAATCAGTGTAAAGGATCCTTGTAAGTTTCGGCTACTGTGACAGTTGTTTAACTATTGTAACCATATACGACATAAAGAGGATACAACATGTATCAAAGCGGTCCGGGAAACATCCGAAATGAGGCTGGAACACGTCGGGGGGAGTTCTGTGTTTGGGGGGGGAGGCGCGGAAGAGCCAAAGCCAGCATTGCCACGCACGGATCTCGCATGCAAAGGGAGCCGCCTCGGGACGCGCTCCATAAAGCCCCGGAATCACTACCCGGCTACTCACGCAGACGGTCAGGGCTCCGGCGCCCATGCTTCCAGGACGAAGCCGCAGCGAAGTGATGCAGCAGCCGCTGAGACGGCTCACGGCAGCGCTCCACCTTCTAGCCCATTGACGGGAAGATGCCTCGGGGCTGGGGAGCCCATAAACAGCGCATCGGAAAGCCGGGGCTGGGCTGCGGCGGCCGGAGATGCCGCCGCGAGTCTGGAGGCTCCCGCAGGCTGAAATCTGAGCGCCGAGCTCCGATTGGCCGCCGCGCCGGCCCACGTGACCCCCCCCGGTAAAACTTTCAAAGCGGAGTTTGACGCAGGTTTCAAATGCGGATGTCGCCGGCGTGCTGTTATTGCAAATGCTGGCATAAAGTTTTAATGGACAAGTTTTCTATGCAATGCGGAGTGCGTTATGTGTGCCGGGCCCGGCTTCACGGGGAGGGGGGGCAATCACAAGCATGGCCCAACTAGCCTCAATATGTTTTTTTTTTTTTTAAATTATATATTTTCCCCCTAAAAAAATCTTCCTGGCCCACCCGGTTACCGAGAGCTGGAGCCGGGCCTGATGTGTACTAATGTCAGTCCATAACTTGCTGGTTTATCGTTTAGATATACAGTCACGTGTTTCGTCGGCAAGCTTCGTCACTTTATCCCCAATTCCACCGTTGGCAAAACGCTAACTGTTTGCAAAACGCCAACTGTTTGGTGGCTAAACGCCACTGTTTGCATCTGCAGTTTGTGTGTGTGTGTGTGTGTGTGTGTTTGGAATGTACTGAAAATGACTGGTGCAACGTGAGGTTCCACTTGACGTTTGTCGCAATGTTAATGTAAGATATTTAATACTACTTAAGTTCAGTCGTACACATAACTACTCTGCGGTGCAAATGAATAAAATGGACAACACAAAAGCAGGTTGGATTTGAATAACCGATACAGTGATAGTATTAAGACGGGGAGCGTAGTGATGGCTCGCCTCGTCACCGTTCCTCGGCGGCCGCGGGGTAAAACCCGCAGCTCGAAAAGCCCAGCAAGAAAATAAAGAAAATAAAATAAAAGGGCCAGGGAAATACTGCTTTGGAAAACATGTATTATAAACCCAAACGATGCGAGACTGCTCCTGCTAATACATTAAGCATATAGGCCTCCGAGTCACAGTGCTGTCTAGCCCTATTATCGGTGTAAAATATGTCATCTTGTCACATTTTTCACAATTTCTGGCATCATTTCGTCTCTATAAACTGGAGTGTTGTCACAGAATATTAAATATCAGAAAGAAACAAACAATTAGCACCCATCTATCCAGCTCCCGCACATTTATGTGGCTTAGGGTCACAGGATACAGTAGCTATACAGGTAATTTATGGTTGATGTAGGAAACATTTTCTGCATGACGAGTTATAACACACTAGGTTGGGCTGACAGAGTGAGAAAGACTTGGGCACGTCAAAGATGTAATAAAAGTTGTCTGTTTTCCATCTCATCCCGGGGAGTGATTTATGCTCGGTTTGGCTGAGCCGTCTGCTCGTAGGCGAACTGCTTTATCTGGTCACGGATCCAAGGCGAGAAGGCGGAGACGCGGGTGAACACGGATGGCTTTCTGTCCTTCACGCAGCCCCAGGGCCCGAAGCTTACAATTCCTTGGATCTGCCAGTGGGCATCGGAGCCCGCGGGCTTGTAGACCAGTGGCCCCCCGGAGTCGCCCTGGGGAAGGGGGGTAGAAAATGGGGGAGACCCTATGAGAAACTAGCTGAGCAGACTCAGAGCCCCGCCCCTAGCTGAGCAGACTCAGAGCCCCACCTCTAGCTGAGCAGACACAGAGCCCCGCCCCTAGCTGAGCAGACACAGAGCCCCGCCCTTAGCTGAGCAGACTCAGAGCCCCACCTCTAGCTGAGCAGACACAGAGCCCCGCCCCTAGCTGAGCCGACACAGAGCCCCGCCCCTAGCTGAGCAGACACAGAGTCCCGCCCCTAGCTGAGCAGACACAGAGCCCCGCCCTTAGCTGAGCAGACTCAGAGCCCCGCCCCTAGCTGAGCAGACACAAAGCCCCGCCCCGCCCCTACCTGGCAGGCTGACTTGAGCTCATCAGGGGATTCGTAGCCGGCACAGATCATGGACGGACGCACACTGTCCCACCAATACTGCGGCTTGCTGCACGTCTCGAAAGGGACCACGGGCAGCGGTGCCTGGTTCAGCTGACTGGACACCACAGGGAACAGGCTTCCTGCGGAGACAGGAACACAATTTAAAACCACTTTAACCAGTACTACCCAACCAAAATCTATCGACATGTCACTGCACCAAAGCTATGACTTCCAGGTGGGATGCAAGTTAATTAACTGTAAGACCCATCCTTCCATATCGCTCTGAAGACGACTCGTGGGGAGTCTTCGATTTGGCAGAAGTCCAGAGGGGTTGGCCTCATCAATTCCTTATAGCGTCACTATGTAGTATTAATGAGAGCAGGTGGTGCTTCCTCGCCCAGGCAAGTGGCCTTGATGAGCGCGACGCCAGAGCAGCTGTGCTTGTTGACATAAGGGGAGGCGACTTCGGCCCCCGCTCCTGCACACTTTCTCCTCACCATGTACGCGAGCTCATACTACCGACATACTACTCTTTGCTGATGTGCCACGTAAAGCCAAGATCAGTTTCACAAGGGGTCTGGCTCTTAAATTAAGCCACTTTATTTTTGAGGGTATTTGAAGGGGACAGTTTGTACTATTGATTCTAGAGTCTGGTGGATTTTTATCCCGTATCGCATTAGCGTCCTTATAGCCATACCGCCAGTGTCCACATGATGGCGCTCACCTTTCTCATCGCCCCAGCCAGTCACGAAGCAGTGTGTCCCTCCTGGGAGAAGCTCACCATCCTCGGGCAGACACACAGGGCTTATCTCCCTAGTCATGTTGACCCTCTGCGCCAGGTGGACCAGGGCGACATCATTGGCCACGAGGTTGTTTTGGGGATAGATGAAGCCCGGGTGGGTTAGGATCTTGTCCACGGTGTAGCAGGCCTCCGGAGCTTCGCCTGAGGTGTTCATGTAGTGTTTGCCCAGACAGAGCTGCCACATGCTGGGTTTGGAAAGCCTGGCACACAGAAGCACCAGTTGGAACCCGGACCCAGCCCAGACTTCATCATCCCGAGATGCGTGGTTATTTTATGCATCGAAATATATCAAGAGGGCATTTAATGGTTATGTTTCAGTGACTCACAGCTCAGCCTGACCTGGCCGAAGACATTAAAATCAGCCCGGGCTGTCCGGACCTGCTCGTTGGGCTTAGTTATAAAAACCACGTTTATGGGACCGTGCTGTAAGTCCAGTGTGTTGCCTTTCTGGGTCACTCACTGCATGAAGCAATGGGCCGCTGTCAGGACCCACTCCTCGTGGATCAAGGACCCCCCGCAGGCGTGCTGGAAAGGCAGGAAGGCGAAGAGCCGACCCTGGTGGGGACAGTGACATCATTGGCTTTCACATTCCGTCTGGTCAGGAAGTGACTTTACTGAGGAATGGCAATAGAGACTGCAGCTTGGGGTCACGCGGGAGGGGGGCTGAAGAGGCTGGGCTACAGCAGATGGCTGCCTGCGGTGCATGGTACGCCGTGTGGACCCTCATGGCCTGCTCACCTGCATGGACACCTGCCAGGGCCAGGAGTGAGGCACAGCCTCCACACCGTTTACCACTCGGGCCAGAGAGGTATTGGGGGGCACGGCGGGCCTGCCGCAGGATGCCGGCCAGTCTGCAGGACACATCGCATGTAATGACCTCCTCTAGGTAGCATGACATACATTACACTGCACACAATAGGCTGTGTAACCATACACTAGATCATGTGACTATATGTGACTATACACTAGGTCACATGACATACTTACACCACACACTATACTATACACTAGACTATGTAAGTATATACTACATCACATGACATTACACTGCACACTATAGTCTTTATGGGACAAAATAGCCAAACTCCATCCCATTCTGATCCCTTAACAGGCAGCTGGGTCCCTGCTATCAGTATCAAGACGCCTCAGCTCACCAATGACAATGTCATCCCAAGGATTGGTGGGCGGAGCTGGCAGAGTAGGAAACACGCTAGTGTCCGTCGTCCAGTATCCACGGAAACCCTTATCCTGCTTTGCGCTGTTGCTGACGAACCGAATCACGGCTGTATTGGCCTTGGTGGTTACCGTGGGCGGAGCAATAAAGCCACAGAAGGACCCTGCATAGCGGACAGATCGTTGTGCGAATGCTCATGGGACTCAACACACGTTACAAACAACCATCAGTATTGGGACCTGCAGACAGACTCCTTCCTTACAGAGCAGATCAACAATGACTGTGTCACTGTCATTATAAACTTGAAATATAATTAATTTTTATTGAAAATAAGACTGTAGTACGTGCAGATCATATAGGGAAGGCTAGAGAAGAAAAGAGTGGCATCATAATAACATAAAATCCAAATTTATATCTCGATTGCTAGTTTCAGTGATAAAGATCAAAGGATTAGAGGCCAATCGTTACAATCAATAGTAATGGTGTGTTTATAACAGGGGCAATTTTATGATTCTTTAAAGTCGGGGGAATAAGAGGGGCGACAATTCATTAGAGAGACCGACTCAATCATTAGCCAATGATATGTTTTGAATCGGTGAATGACAGGGAAGGGGCACTCTGGGAGCCAATCAGCTTTAAGCTGGGGCCAATGCCCCTGTGGCCCCGCCCATGTGAACACCCCTGGTTAAAAGCATCTTATTCTGGCCCTTGAGTTATAAAATAGGAGGAAAGATACATGGATGAACTAACCTAGCTTGGTTAACCCTGTGCCCTCTCCTTCATAGACCTCAACATAGTCCATGCATGAGCCCAGAAAGCTGGCAGCTTGCACGCTGAAGTCAGTGAAAGTGATGTGGATCTTCTTTGTGGGTGGTACCGAGATGCTCCAGGTGCATACCGCCTGGGCCGGGTAGTCAGAGCTGGGCCAGCCCGGGGACGCGATCTCCCCCTGCTCGCTGGAGAAGTGGCCCCCACACTTGATCATGACTACGAAGTCAATGAGAGACAATCATGATCTGCCTAAGATAGACAATGACGACTTAGCTGAGACAGTCAATGATGACCTAATTAAGAGCTCCAAAATATCCCAACTGCCACGAATGTATTTTGAAAACATGTAAATGAAATGAATGCTAATAAGGACATATTTATCTTATTAATAAGAACATACCACATTGCGGCTCAATACTGGTCAAGCGGTATTGGAAAATAACAGGAGGGTGAGCAAGCACCTTCCTCTGAACATGTGGAAAACAGCTCAGTTCCACCTCACCCTTGTTCTCAAAAATACCAGGTGATGTGATGCTTTCTTCCCCCGTAATTAACCACAATTATGTGTTGCGTGCTTCCACCCAAAATCCTGAGTTTGTGAATTTATTTGTCCTGGTTACTGGCCCATCCCATCATACATCAACTATATGTCCTTCCTAGCAATTGCCACAGGAATGTCTTGGCTGAAAGAAGACCTTCGATCTCAAGCTGTCTGAGGTCTTCGTGTGACTCACTCGGGACGTCGACCGGGTCTACAGCCTGCCATGTGGCCAGGAAGCCGGTGTCCACCACCCGGTTGTTGGAGGTGAAATTGACTCTCAGGATCTCACCAGTGCTCACCAGATTTGCTGGTGTGCCATTGTTGCAGTGTATTCCTGGGAAGGTCAACAAGAAAAATGTTGGAAACTAGAATCTGATTATCATGACCTGGTTCAAGCCATGAGAAACATGTCTGCCAGTTAGAAGCTGAATGAATTAACAAGCACATGTGCAGAAAGTGCGACCTACAGCTTCTCATGTAAAACACCTGCTGAACCAAATGTTCTGATGTACAGTATATAATAACCTACCTGTCAGCCGGAGGTGAAGAGTTCAAGTCCAGAAATTAAAAATCCAGACCAGGATTTTGTTTCAACCAACCAGTTGAGTATAAAGTTGGGAATAAACCGGAAGGTTGCCGGTTCAAGCCCAGCCTCGGCATGTCTGTGGGCCCTTGAGCAAGGGCCTTAACCCCCAGCTCCCTGGGCATCACACGGGGAAGCTGTTATTCACAGCCAGGCTTGCTCTCATGAAGAGCAAGGTTGGGGGAGGTGAGAAGAGAATTTCCCCACGGGGATCAATAAAGTACTAATTATAAAGAGTCACAGTAACAGAGTACTCAACTGGATGGTTAAAATCTTGGTCTGGATTTTTACTGTCTGGGCTGGAATTACGCACCTCTGCTATCAATCATGTTCACCCAGTTTATGACAGACGGAGCCTATGACATGGAGTGATCACATGGGGACTTGCGGATGCGACATGAGAGCGTCAGCAGCACATCACTGCAACTTGAGTGGTGTGCTTATAACCATGGAAATGGCTATAGAGGTGTAGTTAGTGTAAGCCTCTCCTCCAATGGTGCTGCCTGACTCCTCCCACCATGACGGTGGGTGGGGCTCTGTGAGGACACACCCAGGCTGCCGATCTGGTCGGAGAGGGCAACGCTGTCACTCAGGCAGAGTTGGCTGTCCTCCAGAGAGAAGGTATCAAAGTGCAGGTACACCAGCTTGCCCTCTGGCACCCGTATGTTCCACTGGCAGCGGGCGCCGTTGCTATAGGCAGCAGGGTAGCCCATGGAGGAGAACCTGCCCTTCATGCCTGTCTCATCCTTTGAACCGCCACAGCCAGATGCTAGGAGAGAGTGGCGGAGTCAGCTTGGTGAACAGCCCGACTTGGGGAAAAAAAATTAGGAGTAGAAGACTGCCCCCTACTGGTCAAGTCATAGATGTCCTTGCGGATGACATTTTCTATCCATGGGATGTAGGCGGACGCTCGAGTGAAGACGCTGGGCTTCTTGTCCATGATACAGCCGATGGGCCCGAAGCTGGTGATGCCGTGAATGGCCCAGGGCCCGCCGGGGCCATCCTGACAGACCAGGGGGCCTCCTGAATCACCCTGCCAGTCGGACAAAAGCTGTGAGTTTTATGAACCCAATGTGACTTACCTTCTCGAATTACAGTACCAGTCAAAATTTTTGACAAGCCTACCCATAGAAAGGTTTATTCGTAGAATAAAGACAGCAAAACTATAAAATAACGTGGAATTATGCACTGACCAAAAAAGTATTAAACAAAAAAAAAATGAATTTGTTGGGGGACTGGGTTAGCTCTGTGGGTTGGGAATCAGAAGGTTGCAGGTTCAAATCCCTTGTGTTTCCCCTGTGTTTAGTTCATGTGGCCAAGTCATGTTATATGACACCATCACAGTCCTTTGCAGCCAGCTTGGCATGTCCAAACTTTTGACCGGCACTGTAGGTACCACTGTAACTCTCAGAAAAATAGCATCTAAATAGCAAAATAGAGTTCTTATTTGTACACTTTTAAAAAGCGGTTTGAAAATGGCCACTTTGTCTCTAGAAAGCAGATTTCCTAGGACATCCGGTGACCTAGAAGTGAGTGGTTTTGCTCCTTGTAAGGTGTCTGCTGAGGACAGAAGGACACCGACCTGGCAGACAGACTTCAGCTCGTCGGGCTTGGTGTAGCCACAGCAGATCATAGACGGCTTCACCTGGAACCACCAGTAGTCCATCCTCTTGCACGTGTCGTAGGGGATGACAGGCAGAGCCACCTGGTTCAGAGTTTCTGCAGCTTTTGGGGCCGTAGAGTTACCTGACATGGGTGGGAGTGCAGAATTTAGTTAACTCTCTGTCGTTTGTTAAAACAGCCGTTACTAATGCCTGCGTGAATCATATTCCAAAAGCAGTGCAGCAAAATCAATTCCAACCAACAGAGGGCGCTGTAGTAACATTTACAGGAAGCAGAGAGGAATGCTAGCAATGCTCAGACACTATGGTCTGTAAAAGAGGGCCAGACCTGTCTCGTCCCCCCAGCCAGTGGCATAGCACTTCTTGTCCTTGGGCAGCACCTCCTCCAGGGGGGGCAGGCAGGCGTAGCTGATCTCGTTGCTGGGCATCACCTCCCCGTCCAGCCGGACGAGAGCGATGTCGAACTCTACGGTGGGCACCTGAGGGTAGCGGAAGCCCTGGTGTCGGTGGATGCCGAGCACGCCGACACACTTCTGGCTGGGCTCCTCCACCGTCAGGTTGTGTTTGCCCAAGCACATGCGCCAGCGCTGCAACTCGTCCGCGTACCTGCAGGGGGCGCCGGCAGGGAGGCGGGACACATGGCGAACGGCTCAGTACTGTACACCGATAGGGGTATCCCTGGCTCCCTTGGTCTATCTAAAAGTTCTGGTATTTTATCTACAACCAGGAGCCATTAAAAGGCATCTGTGGCTGAAAAATATGACTATCGATTCTATATGACTACCTAAACTAACCCCAAATCCTCATCTTTGATTTTTTGTAGTCCAGTAGCTCTGCAGAGGCATGCACTTCAGTTTAACTCCTACATCCTGACCTAAAGAGTCACGATCCACATGTGCTCATTTGAGGACATCCTGTCAGCAGTGTTGCATTGTTTTTATCGTGGCCTCTATCGTGATTTTCAGGACAGTCAAACCATGAATGTTGACATTAAGTGATGCCGTCAGAGGGCCTCACCTGATGAAGCAGTGAGCGGCTGTCAGCACCCAGTTCTTGTGGATCAAGGTGCCCCCACAGGTGTGTGAGAACTTGGGCGTTTCCTGGCTGGCCGGCCAAACCTTAAAGGTGTCAAGAGGGTGTTCTGGGTTTTGCTTGCAGGCATTGTAAACACTTCATGTGCCCTGATGCTTGTTGTTGACCATTCTGGTGGCCTAAGTCACTTTGCTGAAACAACCATCCCCCAAAAAAGCTGAAGATGCAGGTTGCATAGTATAGGCTCAAGTCTTTGGAGAGGTCCCGAGCAAAGGACGGCTCCAGATAAATATGCAGCCATCAGAATATTTAATGTGCAAAAACATGTGTTATTTAAGGAGCCTCAGGCAGTGGGACAGCGTGACATGAGTTGATCCACAAAAGAGGCTCAGGGAAGCATTCCCGTGTTTTTCTATCATGTTACCTGCATGGAAGCCTGCCAGGGCCAGGAATGGGGGGCAGCCGGCTCTCCGTTGACGATGCGGGTGTGGACAGTGGGGGGGATGGCAGGCTTTCCGCATGTGGCTGGCCAGTCTGATGGTGGTGGGGGGGGGGGGATTTGTAAGAAACACCAGACTCACTCAGACACGCTGTCTGTGGCTGACAGCCGTCTCTTCATGGAACGCTCTGTCCCACCTGGCCCACAAGGAGCCCGAACCGAATGTCTAAGAATGCCGGCTTCCAGATCGCATCTGCAAACAGCTCGACGGGCGGCCAGTATTTAATACTTACCATCTGAGACACAATACTGACCACAGTACCAACCTTATGAAATATTATCCTGCCCACAGCTGGTTTGAAATGTTTAGTACTTTAACAATTTAACAGTTGGTTTTAGAAAAGAAATCGCTCCAGTGGGTCCTCTTCACATTAACGGGGCAGGCTGTAAAGCACCAGCGTGATATAAGCGACCCTGCAGTGCCTTTCCACAGTCCCCGCTTTGCTTTACGAAGTGGGCATGTCCCGGATGAGGCTAAATGTTACATTCCAGCGAGAGCCAGCGAGGTGGCCGGACGTCATGCTTACCTATGGTGATGTCATCCCAGGGGTTGGGCGGTACTGGGGGGTCCGTGGGGGCTGGCTGAGCGATGTCCGTCGTCCAGTAGGCTCTGAAGCCCTTGGCCTCGGTGAAGAAGTCAGAATGGAAACGGAGGAGTAAGGTGTTTCCCGTGGTCTGGACGGTGGCTGGGAGCTTAGAGCCGCAGAACGGACCTGGGGGTCAGGAGAAGAGCAGGAGATGTTCAGAAGTAATCTTGAAAACTATGTGGTTGCTCAAACAAGAACTCAGTTAAATTATCTGAGCATCTGCCATTGTGCACCACTGTCGCACTTTTAACATCCCGTACTTATTCAGTCCTGCTTGTCTGTTTTCTAATTCTGTCATTTACAAGCAAGGGGCTTGTTCAGAATCCCCCCCCAGCACTCCAGCCACCCACCGTATCTTGTAGCTCCTGCAGCCACGCCATCATAGACCTGTAGCTGGTCGAAGCACTTCCCAAGGATGATGCCGGCCTCTTCCACCTCGAAGTGTGTGAAGGTCAGTGTGACGGTCTCCCCCGTGGGCACCTCCACCATCCACAGGCACTCGCTGTTGGCGGCGTAGTTCAAAGGCCAGTTTTGGGAGGTGATGACCCCCATCCTCTCTCGAGAGAATCCTCCACAGCCCTGGATCGCTGGCAAGTAGAAGGAAGCAATTCTAACGTTTCCATGGCTGCTAATCCAGGGCTACAGAGAGCTGGAATCCAATCCCACAAAGCACTGGGCTGGGGCACCCTGAACGAGACATGAGTTTGTCGCTGGGACCATATACTAAGTATGATGTAGCAACACAGGCCTGTGCACTGTGGAATGGAACCATCTCACTTAACTCCCATTGCTTCTAACTACTCTTATTGAAATTACTCAAGATTTATAGTTTGTGGTGATATATTGGTTTATTTGCTTTTTTTATTGCAAGGGGAGATGTTTATCATCATTCAAACCATGCCTTTGCCTGGGGCCCCCTGTTGGCCACATACAGTCACTACACTGGGGTGATAAGGGGCCTTCAAGGGACTTTGAGTGGGACCCCAGAACCAGCAAACCTGGCCCCTTGTTAGTAATTCAAATCATCTGAGCAGTAAGGTCCGACACCCCCGCCCCCCACCCCCTCCGACTTAGGTGTGTGTGGAAGCAGGTGTGTCACCTTCGATGTCCTCTGGGTACACCGCCTCCCACATGGCAAGGAATCCGCGGTCGGCCAGCCGCGTGTCGGACTGGAAGCTGACAGCCAGGCTGCTGCTGGAGCTGACGAGCGGCGGTGGGAGGGCATAGCCGCAGTGGGTGCCTGGGAATGCGTGGACAAGGCGTGAAAACATCCGCCACCTCTATGGCTAACCATATCGTGCGTTCCTGTACTCTCGAAGATCGGAGCTCGGCGCGCGGAGTGACGTCACATCCGCTAAAAAACCGAGGAAAACCCAGTGTCATAC
>JAODKN010000082.1:1132116-1176300 GCA_026774425.1 Petrocephalus zakoni
CCCCCCCCCCCCCCCCCCCCCCCCCCCCCCCCCCCCCCCCCCCCCCCCCCCCCCCCCCCCCCCCCCCCCCCCTTGTACGGTCTGTGGCTACATTTAAGGGCCTTTTTTACCATCTGTTTCTTTTTTTTTTATCTCATACTAGACACTGGGAAGATGGAAGCCAAAAGACAGGGAGACTGCATGTGATAATATCACTGCAGTTCCAAATAAAACCATCTTCCCTGAACCGCATATTCAATGCAGGGTCATGGTTGGCTGGGAGGCTATCCCAGGATGCCTGAGGTCCCATGGCAGAGGACACCTTCACTGGGGTTCCAGTTCTTCAAGGCCACACACAGTTCTCCATAATGAATTCCCAAGGAGTTTACATACAGTGCCACTCAAAAGTTTGGACACACCTACCCATTGAATGGTTATTTGTACTATTCTCTACGTTTTATAATAAATATAAAGACATCAAAACTATAAAATAATATATATGGAATTATGGACCAACCAAAAAGTATTAAACAAAAAAATAATAATTTGCTGGGGAGAGGGGCAGTGTCACGTTTTCGGCGGGATGAACAACCCATAATGCAGGCTGTCGGGTTTAAGCCCTTCCAAGGGGCATTTATTCAGGGAATCGGGGGAAACACAGGAGCAACAAGGACAGTGAGCGTACAAGGCATCGACAACAACCGACAGGGGAAACAGGACGCAGACCGACTAAATAGGGCAGGACATCAAGGATTAAACACAAGGCAGGTGTTCAGGGCTAACAAGTGGGGTAAAACATGAGGCAAAGCACAACGAGGGACAGGTGCTGTGAATCAAGCCCCACCTGAGGGCAAAACAGGGGAAAAGACACGAAGGGCGGGGCTGAATGTGACAGGCAGCTCTGTGGGTTGGGACTCAGAAGGTTGCCAGTTCATGTCCCTGGGCTGGCAGAGTGATCCCACCACTGGGCCCTTGACTAAGGCCTTTAACCCCAGCTGCTTCAGGGACAGGCTGCCCCTCCTTTCTCCTCTATACCAGCTTCATGAGGTGGCCTCCTGGGATGCTTTTCCAGCTGTCTTGAAGGAGGTCCCTCATATATGCTGAGCTCTCATTGGCCACGTTTCCTTCACTCGGTGGTCAAACTCCTCCAAAACCATTTCTACTGTGTTTAGGTCAGGTGGCCAGGTCATGTGATGCGACGCTATCACTCTCCTTTGGAAATGGCTTTTGACTGGTACTATACTGAACATAAAGGCTGGTATTTATTGTCCTCATAAGTGTCGGACCTGAGCTTTATCTTGGATCCAAAAGACTGTGACGTCATCTGACTGCAGAAGGACACACCAACCTGACCAGCTCCCAGCTATCTCTTCATGTAAATCATAAAACGCATGGCACCTTGTCTTATACCTTACTTACACAAAAATATTCTGAAGACATAGAAAAAATGTTTGATTTTGATTGAAAACCAGATTATAAAGGAGGGGGGTCCAAGCTGCTAGAGGAGGTGGGACCAAGACATATGATTGGTTGGTCTGATGTCTGACACATGATCTGATTGGATCTTGAATATAATTAATCTCTCTGAAGCAATAATTTTTCTTTCTGCCCTTTGTGTAAATAAAACACGCATGAGTGTGTTACTACAGTCTAAAAACTTGTGCTTTGATGAATTACACTTCTCCTAAGATGCCAATGGTGTGTGACTTCATGAATGACTTTAGTAACACACTTGTACCTGTAAGTGTCCCTTAGAGCTGTGCACTGCCTTGTCCAGGCTTACCATAACCCTGTACAGAGAGAAAAGTGAAAATGGATGGATGGATGGATAGTGATACCATTTGAGCTGAATTCATTTGAGTTCCACAGGATTGCTTTGTCTTCCAAGACACTGGGTCATTGAGCCAAAGCCCATGACATCTCCACATGGCGCATAACTCCAGCCCAAAGCTCTGGAGCTTACTTGTGGCTGGATCTAGCAGAAAAATGTCACCAAGGTTTGGATAAGTCCAGTTTTGGCTTCAGAGCTGAGCAGAAACCCAAGGCGAGCTCACAGTCCAGTTAGGGTTTTGGAATGTTTTAAGCTGCATGTGATGAATCACATTTCCCAGAAGAAACAGAGACAGTGTCACCATGGCCACACTGCAAGGGCTTCCTTCAAAGGCATCTAATCACAATAGACTGATTGTTTAAATAATCCTGGGAAAAATGGTTAACAAGTGAAGGACCATTTTGCTAAGCCCAGTAGTATCATGAGAATAAGGTCATGCTTTATCATCATCCTCTGTAATTACTAGCATTCGTTTCTGATGGTGCATAATTTAAAATTAAAGTTTAAAATAACCTGCATGCTGTGCAATAGACTGGGCTCCACAGTGACATATAAAGGGACTTTCATTCTGGGTCACCCACTCTGCCGAACGCACATCCCTTCAAACGCATTTAGATCACATTCATACACATCCAAAAAAGTGTCCTTTAAATACCTAACATTTCCATTAGACAATAACTCACTTTCACCACATTTTCGCCATAAAATGAAGAGCAGATTTTGAAAAGTAGTTCTTTATCGCTCCTCGGGCATATCCAAACCCAGCCGCGGCAAGAACAAGGTGACACTAAACGGCGCAAACATATCCCTGTACAGAATGCGCAGCTCTGAAGCACCGCCCGTTTTTCCGGCCAGAATCTGAACGGGAATTATGACGCTTTTAAACTGCCATCAAGAACCGAGCCGCACCCGAGCCGTACCGCTTTCCATTGTCAACTATGCGAGCCGTATATCCCAGCCGTAACCGCGCTGACATAAATCACACTAGCAATATTCCTGCCGCCTGCTTTCTGTATGGTAAACACTGGTGTGGCATTCTATTTATTTTTGGTACTTAAACTGAAGAAATGTTCTGGTCACAATGATGGCATTTGAAATTGCAATATATGAGTGAATAATAACAATAACAACAATAATAATTGCATTTATTATTATCGAATTATCATCATTATTAATAATAATCATAATAATGATAGCAATAACAATAATAATAATGGCCTACTTGCGTGATTCATTGTACAAACAGTAACCTGTAACTGTTTGTATAACCATCTGTTGGAACCCAAAAGGTATCCGAATATCGAATTTGTTTTCTCGCTTCCCCACAAAGAAACCTATGATTTATGAGCACATCTATCAACCACAATAAAGCAGCCTTGTGTGTAGCGGGGAAGGTGACCTTGGACAGGGAGCGACTTTCCCCGCGATTGATGATTGATACGCTGCCCGAAACGCGCGTGTGGTCGCATGCGCGCCCACGGCGGCCGGGGGCGCGGGAGCGCGCACTCGCAGACAGATGTTAGAATCGACAGCTCAAATGTACAAGGGGTTAAGAGAATAAAAGCGATATAAAGTGGCCTACAGGGTACAGTGTTTCTTTGAGGGCCACCTGATTATTTTCACGCCGAGATTAGTAGAGAAACCGCGAATGAGAGACAATGACAATCGTAAAGTTGAGGAGTCGGGCGTATAAATGTACAATAAGGCTTATCTTAAAACCGAACAAATGTCATTCTAACGACTGGAAGCCATTAATGAATGTCTATTTCAGCAGAAGCCCGCTAGGTATCGCATTGCACTCCGTCCAAGGCTTATTAAACATCCTTTGGAAAATTGCATTGTTCGGGATCTGAACGATAATTATAATGAATTATATACAATTTTACACAATGCTTTTTATTCATAAAATTTAAAACTGCTCTGCGGTGACTAATTGGGTTGCTGGTCTGAAATGTAAATGAGACTTTGGATGTACTTCAAACAGGTAGCCTAGTCTACTCCGTCTCGGCTCCAAGGATTTAGACGAGTTTGCTATAAATGGAATATTAGAAGACGCGCATTAATCCAAGGGCCGTCAATATTACAACATGCGAACTTTGCAATAGCTACACGGACTAATTCGCAGGTTAAAGACAAAAATACTGACTGCAATCAGGTCTGACAGTTCGGAGATTACGCCCAACGCCGCGATCTCTGCACTGAATATAATCCGGATTAGGGGGCGACAAATCCTTTCACGGGAATTTTATTAGAGTGACCTGTTCCATCAAATCTCTTTATTAAAAGTGCATTGTGTTTTCTAAACACTACAGTCGTTTCTGCCTTAATGATGCAAACATAACAGAGCAGCATACTGTGCTTGCTAGTGTAAAATCCCCGCTGTTCTCTTTAGACTGTAAGATCTTGTATTATTCCAAACCAGAAACACCATCAAGCCGCCAAGCCTGTCATCAACACATACACCCGAGCAGCTTGGGAATTGTAGTGATTCAAGAGACAAGGCCTTCAAATTGTGTAAAATACTTAAAATCTTTGCCGTTTTGTTAAACAGTTTTGTTCTGGTAAAATATGGGTATGAAATGTGAATTTTCAGCACAAACCGTACAATTACAAGATAAACACGCTGGAAATGCATCAAGTATCTTAAATACACGCCAGAGGAGGCTTTGCTCTGCTCTGCATTGTCTTTAATGTGTTCCAGTGTCAAGCCTGATGTTTAGGGGTTTCTTTCGGGGAGCATGACTGGCGGCCGTTCCTGAAGACCTGTCACGGAGAGCCATGGAAAGCGAGGGCGCCCATCTCCGCCTTTCCTTGGGAAGGAGCACATCAGCACAGGGCCAGCCCTGCCTGGCACGTCCAAGAGACTGACGGGGGTGCAAAGAGGGGACAACGTGCTGACACATGAGCCAGAGACGGCACAGAGGGGTGCGGCAACTTAATGCCGAGAAAGGCGAAACGAGACCAGAAGGCGCCCACAGTGGGGCCCGTTGCGGTTCTGCGGGCGCCTTCCGGAAACTTCTGACCACAAACTGCTCTGCAGTTCAGCCCAGTAATAGCGAAGCACCTGAAAAGATAGACACCTCATTAATGAAGCCAGTTTTATGCAGCGGTTGCCATTTCTAAGCTTATTTTCGGTATTAGAAGTGTGATATCTACTGGAACTGACATTACTGCCCCTTAGAGAGGAACAGCAGCTGGTGCCAAATCAGATTTGAGTCAACGGCATAGTAAGAAGTTGGTATTAATGAAGACAGCTTGATGGCATCGCTGGTATCTTCCTGTATTATTGAAAACAATGTTGCTGAAAACATTCTGCAGTGAGCCAGACATTTTCTGACCTCCTTAAGAGACGACTGAAGATGCACCTCTCCTCAGACGGCTTGGAAGCTCCCCAATATCTGCTGTCTGAAAATGAAAGAAGCGGCGTTAAGCCTTTTGGAAGAGTCTTCCGCTTTTGTGCGCAGCGGGGGTCTCTGAGGCGATCAGCAGAAGATCCGCATGAGCAAGCCACACATCCTAGCCAAAGTACCTGCGGGCTGTTCCTTCTTTAATCAAGGCTCATCAACTCAACAGTGTATCGGCCATTTAGCGGTCATTAAGTGAAGAAAGCGACAGATTGTCTCCAGAAGAACATTCTGTTTTCTAGTGCCCAATAACAACAGAACCACATACTGTACAGCTCTGTGGACAGAGTCTAACTCACCCTAATTCTGCAGCACCGGATGTCGGCTGTGAGAGAATGACACTCAACAATGTCACATCGCCGTCTGCTTGGCTGGAGATGGAACCCAGGCAAAGATCAAAGCTCCTCGCGGCGTAAGGACAGCAGCGGCGGGGATGACCATTTCCCAGCATAAGACCCCTCTTTGGTCAAAATGTTTGGCCCCTAAGTGGGGGGCCCGCAGGCAAATCCTTCCTTTGGAGGCCCCCTGCTAGCCATTTCAGTTCCTCCACGGCGGTAATTCCGGGGCCCGGGACAGCTGCCGTTTCTGCCTGTAGCTATAGTATGGCCACCACTCCAAAAAGCTACAACTTTAAAATACTTTAAAATACTTCGAATCGATACTCCTTTAAATATGCATTTCAAAGTTACATCAAGGGTTTAATCCTAAATAGAGTCTTAAAGCTGCCAAAGTAGAGGAAATCAGATAAACCTCCAGGATGCTGAATTGAATTTCTGTGATTATAGCCGACGTCCCACAAGATTCACCATCTTCCCACTGACACTTACAAATGTAATTCGCAGTGGAGAATCCTGACAGTAGGACCTTCCTCAAAACAGCCAAAAACCTAATAAATGAAGGAAGAAATTAACTGCTAACATCAATGTCGCATTTATTAGGATAAAAGATAAATAGTAATACATGGTAATGTCTGTGGGTGATTAATATGACAGTGTGTCACGTTTAAAAACAGGCTTTGGCAGTTTGGGTTTTGCTTCAGACGGATGCGTAACGGACTTAGTCAAAAATCAGCTCATAATTAGGAGACCAGAGGTTGGTATGACATGTTCTCCTCTTCCAACAGGGGGGGAAATGACTCTGTATTACTGCAAGCATTTCTAACCGGGAAGAAAAGCCCTCGCCTAACTTTTGAGATTAAATTCAGCACCATCGAGTACAGAGGCCAGCTTCTGGGCAAACACAGAGCCGGGAAGGTGAGTCGCTTCTTATCAAGACAAAATAACAAAATCCAAAGAGACCTGTGAAATTAAAAATCTTACCAATTCGACATATAAATCAGGGTGCTCAGTAAATCCCCGGGAACGTTAAACAAATTCATACACTCCACTGTAAAGAGCAATGCAATATTTAGTCACACAAGGCTTGTCAAAGTTGTTTGCTGAATGGTACACAGGACTATGCTGGATGGTCACAAGTCCATGACGAGGGGAGAACTACAGTCAGCACTAACGCACATGCAGCTCGCTACGTATTATTGCCGTTTTTTAAATACTATTAAAATCTTTGTGTCCCCCCCCTCCCCTCAGTGTTATGGTCTAAACTGGTTAGAAAGCAGCCAGCTGGAGACCCTCTCTTTCCTGACTCCTCAGACCTACGAGTTCTGTTGGACACTGGAAGCAAGCCGTCGTGCCTACATCCAAAGGCTGAAGACGGCGCCATTGGGGCCGCCCGCTGTCCATCCTTCAGTCCAACACCGAGGAAGGGGGCGGCCTCGAGCAGCAATTGGGCCGGCGAACGCTCTGCAGCATGGAGCGGAAAACGTTGCGGTTCCCTCGCTTGGGCTTCCTCCCTTGCGAGGCCTGCGAGGAGATGGACTTGCGAAAGGAGCCGCGGGACACCGTCTGGTTCTCGTGCTCCTTGATCTTGTTCTGCAGGTGGCTCTGGATGGCGAAGCCCAGGGACTCGGGGTCGACGGCAGCGCCGTAAACTTCCCACGTCATGCCCTGCTCGTCCCACACCACGTCATGGATGCTCTTCCCCTTGTTGCTCTTCCTGGAAGTCTCCTTGTCCGTATTCCGCCTATCCTGCTCTCGTTTCTTCTGCCCCGCCGCACCTCGGCTTGCGGTCGTCTCTTGCTCAGACTTGTTGCCTTGCTGGCGAGTTGCCCGTTTGACAGCTCCATCTTTCCTCGGCTGTGCCCCGTCTCCCTCCAAAAGCACATTTAATTGAGGCAGACCATCCGGTTTTAATTCGTTTCCCTTCGTGCAAGGAGGTGCAGTTTGTGTGCAATGGTCCGACTGTGAGGCAGGGGGCGTGGCAGAGGAACCTTCAGCTGCCTGTGGTGGTGAGGCAACAACGGCCTTGACTGCCTGATTGGATGCCGCAGGTTTTGCAGGGAGCCCTGCATCTGACACTTCTGCTGTGTGTCCACTAGGGGGTGCCTCGGATACGGTCGAAGCTGTCATGAGTAATCCTTTATTGTGCAGGTCACTGTTAGATGGTTGGTGAGACTCAATGTTGATCTGATAAACAGGCTGCAAGGGCGGAATTGTCTTTTGGACGTTGCATAGCAGCCCCGATTCTTTCGTTGTGGATCCCAGTCTGATGTCCTCCTGCAGGGCCGAGCCTGGGCACTGGTTGATGCTGGCGCTCGCATTGGTGCACAAACCGGCCTCTAGCCTGACCTTCTCGGCTAGGTGGTCTGCAGCCTGGAGGCTGGCGCATTGCGCAAGGCCCGTGTGAATGTGCGTGGCCACAAGCGTTTGGATGCCCGCGTCGCAAAAGACCACGCCCCCTGCCAACAGCTCCTGGGTGGACGGAGACTCTGCGTTGGCCTGGTAGATGAGGGCGAGGCCCTCCACTTCTTCCTTAGCGGTGCTGTAGGGCTTGTGCGGCACAACAAAGGGAATCATATGGGGGCTGGTGCCTGCAGACTGGCAACGGACATCAGCGACCGCCTGCACCTCGGCATCCTGGCACCTCTTCACGGAAGGTGGGCAACATTCCATGGAGGCCGTCATGGTGGCAGCTTCCTTATACACCTTCTGGAGCGCTGGCAGGCTCGCCTGCTTCTGCTCTGCAGTGGTGACCTTACCGCTGAGAGCTTGGTGCTCCACCTCTGCAGGAGAACAATCTGTGTTGCGTCTTGGCCCCTCAGATGTGGAGTTGATGCTTGGCGACGCCACTGACAGTGCATCCTTTTTGGAGATGGAATGAGAGATGGAAAAGTCTCCTGGACTCTTTAAATCCTTCTCAGGACCCACGGGGCCTAGTAATTTTTTTGTGGTCTCTACCATGTGCCCGTGTCCCAACATCCCATCTCTCAATGTGTCGGATGACTTGCACTCTGATTTTTGACAGCTCACTGAACAGGTTCCAGAAGCATCTGTCTTTGAACTCTGTAAGGGGGGTTCCTTAAACATGGGGCAGGAGACCAGAGTGGTTGAGATGCCAGGCAGAGTATCACCACCCTCTGACATCTGGGAGAGCGAGGTGCATGCCTCTGTGCTCAACCTGGCACTGTTCGCGTTCCCTTGCACGCAGGACGCTTCTGAGGAGCTGTTCCACGGACTTGAGCTGCAATTCGAGTTGTGACCCGACTTCGGAACCCTGGCCGTTCCGCCGTTACTATTCCGCGAGCCCTCACAAGCATCCATTCTGAAGTTCTGTGCCTTCGATTCCGCCGACACCTCCTCGGAACGTGGGCCTTTTGCCCCTTTGCTGTCTGTTGGTGTATCAGCCTTTAATTGCGCATCTGGGGAGGACACGCCGGCGTTACAAACATCCACTCTCCTGGCGGTGGCTAACGTGCCAAGATTAGCATTGCTGTCCAGGCAGCTGCTCCTCATGTCATTCGGGTATTGACCTATCTGGCCTCCGCTAGCCCCTGGCTCCTCGTCTCTGTCCAGCTTGACACTTGCGGGTTTGTTTGTGTATGACGGGCACCCAGCCCGCAACTCTCCGCCCTCTAGAGGCTCAGACTTAGAGTGAGTGGTTGACGTTTTCAAGCTCTCCTCGGCCTGCCTACGTTTTGACATCGCCACGGATGTCGGCTTCTGCTTTCTCTCACTTTCCAGGTTGGCATGTGAATCCCTGCTTCCCAACGAATTGCTGACAGCTAGCTGAGGGGCCAGCTGTACTGTAGTGGTCCTTTTGGGATTTGGAACAGTCCCCATTCTCGATTCCTGTTCGTGTCACCCAAATGCAAAGGGATGCCGAGGGGCACTTGGGGGGGTCACTGTAAATCCCAGAAGTCAACGGCTGCCTCTGCGTCGGATTTCCTGAAGCAGAAAACAAACATCAGAGTGAATTTCCATTCCAGTGCAGCCTGATGAAAACAAACAGATCTCAATGTCGATTTACAGTGCATCATGGCTTTGTGTCAAGCCCAGACCTCTAAGAAACTCCAACATTCTCAGCACAATCACACAGTCCTCCCCATTTTAGCCAGCTCGTCCTGTGCTTCTCACGATCTCCTTGAGTGCAGCTTAAATGAGCTGCAGGGAGAACATATGGACCCAGTGGTCCCCTTGTCCTAACACTGAAGTCCCACAGCGGCCGATATGCTGAAACGAATGAGGCTGAAAGTGGGACATGCTGGGTATGGATTTCATGCAATAATCTTCAATTCATGGCCAATTCTCCTGCAATGCAAGGTGGCCTTGAGGGGGTGTGTCAGCTTCTTGGAACCTAAACCCAAACTGCTGCATCAACGTGACGGAGATGAGAGCCGCAGCATCCGGAAAACACCGTGTCAGCCTCGGCAGCACAAACGCATCAACGTGCCGGAGATGAGAGCTGCAGCATCCGGATAACACCGAGTGAGCCTCGGCAGCACAAACGCATCAACGTGCCGGAGATGAGCGCTGCAGCATCCGGATAACACCGTGTAAGCCTCGGCAGCACAAACGCATCAACGTGACGGAGATGAGAGCTGCAGCATCCGGAAAACACCGTGTCAGCCTCGGCAGCACAAACGCATCAATGTGACGGAGATGAGAGCCGCAGCATCCGGATAACACCGTGTCAGCCTCGGCAGCACAAACACCTCCAGCAAATCTGAGGAGGCCCACACACACACACACACACACACAGGAAGTCACCTTCCACCAATCCAAAGACTTTGGACATCAACGCAGATTCATGTCATGGCCAAGACTGACTTTTTTAGATAACCTCCATAGCACACATTTGTTTTAAAAGAAAATGTCTGACAGTTCAGTGGAGAGAAAATTCTCTAACCCACATACAGCTGTCAAAAAAAAATCCCAGAAATTACTATTCCGATTTATTCTACTTGTTAATAAATAGCCTGATTCTATAGTCAATCATGAGACACAGGTGTTTAATAAATGCATATATTGTAAATGCAAGTTAAAATGAAACATTCATTGTACTGATTGCCTAAATAAACATTCTAGAATTTTCCCCCAATAAAGAATTGAATTTCGATGTATCTGGTGCTGGACAGGTGAGGTGTCATGTGACTTCGTGGGCATTTATTGGGACATGATATTCCATATTCCTGCCCCAGGAGACTTTAGCCTAGGTGACGTCATTGCCTACCCACCCATATTTGCCACACTAATGCCATCTTATTATTCTTACTACGTACTCCCTGCTTGATCCCGGGCGTGTAGAAGCTGAATTTTGATTACTAATAGCATTGCAGTCAAGCGTCCTTAACCTATCACAGAACAGCATTTGAGACTGGGAGAAATATTTCAAACAGCTAAACATACGCTATTTCAGATTACACAGATCATGGGGAAGCATGCCATACTATGGGAGTTTATAAGTAGGGTAGCTCTATCTATGCAAAAAGAGAACAATTCTAAAAGCTACGCCGAATTGAAAAGTCAGACACACTGCATCATAACTTAAATAAGCGCACGGCTACCTATTTAGGCTAAGTGAGATTTAAGACAGTCCGCCAGTTTGTAGGATCTGGGATCTGAGGGATGAGCTATGAGTAGCAGATCCGACACTTTAAAATATTGCCCTCTTTCAGAAACTATCTTTTACTGCTTTTCCTGTCAGGTAATGGACTATACTGTTCGTTTTCCTTTTCATCGAGAAACCAACCCAAAGGTTTGATCAGTGTATCATCTGTGTGACACCCGCATAAAGGAGTGAGCCGATAGGATCCTAGCAGCAGCAACGTACCCGAAACTGTGTCCTCGGAGAAAATAAATAGGTTAGTGGCAGTAAAATGGGCTGACGGCGCGGAGTCCCGGTCACTTCTGCGGGGCGCAGAGCGACTCCTCGCATCGGACGGCGCACGTTCTGCCTCCATGCGACTGCTGAGGTCAACGGGCGTGCAAAGCGCCACTGCGTCTAATTTCCTGACAAATGCATGGACTGCCAGAAGTTGGTTTTGCAATGAAAACACCCCGATCAGACATCCGAATGCATTCCAATTCATTAAGGCCATTAAACAGTAAGTGCATTTACTTAAAGGGTAAAAGAAGATGTTCAGATCGTGTAGGATCGGCACGGATATCCTTGTAGGTCGGCACGGATATCCTTGCCACACACAAAATAATACGTCTGGTGTTTTCTCAAAGTGCTTGTTATTTGGAAAAAAATGCTAATCGGTAATTCATACGGCTAGAAATGTACGCATTTCAGACAATAACTTATAATATATTAATCGATAATTGATAAACCATTCATTTATCGGTGCATATCGGCATTGTGTCGTAAATGTAAACAACATTTCTGGCGTTAAACACACTGAAAAATCATGGCATTTCTCCAAGCATTAAATAGAATATCTGTTGTATCTATTGGAATGAGTGAAGATGATACCGTTTATGGCTTTGCATAATCCTGATTTATGCTTCGTTTTCATTGCCGAAACGTAGGTATTTTACACGTGCCCGGCATCTGGCGAGCAGATAATATAAATATTAATGTCTATGTGTGCATGTATAATCACCCAGACAGACGTCATTATATATAGTCTTTTGTATAGCAGACTATAGAAACATGTTCATATTCCTTTCGAAGCTTACTTGCACATTAAATCTGTAATTAATTTATCGGCAAAGGAAAACGACGCTTCATGGCTGCATATTAACGTTTAATGTTAACCTCTGTAGTGAAAAAATAATAATTTGGCAAGACATAAATACATGTACAAACAATTTATTGGGAACTGCAAACAAGCCAAACTGAACTGAATTTAGATGCTCCGGACACAAATCACCCCTTTTACTCTCTCGTACCACAGCGCACCAAGCACGTCTACAAAATCTATCAGCCCTTCGGAATTTACCTGGCACTAAAAATTACTCGAATTAAAAATTAAGATCATGATATCGGACGAGTAGTGCAATAAATTAGAAAAGAGTTTATTCTGCGTGTGCAATGTCCAGCATTTGGCGCACAAGTTTGGCACGCAAATGGAAACGGGAAGATAATCAAGCCAATTACCGCTGAGTTACATGAATTATTGAAAACAAACCCACCTCGCCGAACGTTAGATTTCCAGGAGCCGGCATCAGAGCTTCGTTTGACCTTGCGGACGCATTCATTGTTAAGCTGAAATCCGTCGGCTGCCCGGTGAGACGCGAAGGAGAGGCGGCTTTACGCGGAGCCGCGTTTACTCCCCGGTAATCGTGATGTTGATTACTGCGCTATTTAAGCATCGTTTGTCTGCGTCTGCCTGGCTATAAGGCACTCAGCTGCATATCAATGAAAGACCGAGGCGAACGTCAGTGGCACGAAACCACGCCTTTCGGAGGGCGACTGAATGTGGTCCGAAGCACAGGACGGGAAATAATAATTAGGTCACAGATCGCCGGCTGATTTACTCTGAGGTGCAGGAGCGCGCGAACGGACGGCCGGGCCACTCCTGTTACATTCAAATGGGGCTTTCACGTAAATCATTGCATCAAACTTTTTTACAGCACCCATCAATAAATCATCCATGTATATACCGTATATCCCAACCTTGGTACTCTTATGTGGGACAGATTCAATTTACACCGCATTGCTTAGAGTAACGCAGCCTAAAGGGCAGAGAAACACATTTACGGTGGTAATGGTGCTGTTTGGGATATTTATAAAAACCTGTTTCATAATATGCTCCTGACATGAATTTGTAATTCAGCGTCCCTTGAGAGCTACTGTGTTAAAATATATTGTTTTTCATATATTTACACCCCGAAGCACCGCTACTCTTTTAAATGCATTGATTTGTTTTCTCTCTGCACCGCGTATCCAATTTAAATCACGTATTTTGCCTTGTTCCGATAGGAGACAGTTATGCGCGGAAAGCCCCCGCGGTGTGAGGGGCTGCTGCAGTGGCCGCTGCATTTGGCCGCCGCCTCGGGCTGCGGGCAGACGGAGTACCGCAGCGCCCCGGCCGCCAGCCGCCGCACCGCCAACACATTTCACGCTCCAGCTTGTTACATTTCAATTATTTCCGAGAAACGGGTTCCGGGCTCAGAATGCAACAGCGCGACCGATGAGGGCCACAAGTCAGCATGGGAGGGGGTGCTGGGTGACAGGTAAGTCACGCATGTCCCTAAGTCTGCTCTCTCTCCTGTGCTCTTTCCATCCCAGCTGTCCTCGAAGGATTCTGGTTAGATGTCAGAACATAGCGAGTCTATGAAAGGATCGTGCACTGGTGTAATGGTTACCGCTTGCGTTTAGGTAACGGATCCACAGACAAGTTTTCCCAAAATATTTCAGCTGTTCTACCCCCAAGCATGTCTCAGGAAACTCCTGCAGCACAACCTGCACATGCAAACTCTAAAAAGACAGATCGGGCCGGGATTCGAACCCATGCGTCAGAAGTATGAGGCTCCTATGCGGCTCATCATGGGTGTAAATAACAGGGGGGTTGTAACATAATAAATGTCTGCCTGTTACAACCCCCCAGTGATTATGTGTAACCCCAAATGGGTTACGCCCTTGTGGCTCACATCCACCCCCAAAGACAGGTAAATTCTACAATGCAATTGGTTTGGTTAAGAGCGTCCCTAAGTCAACCACATAAAAAAACCCAGCCCAAACTGCTAACCTCCCCTGTGAGGTTTTAAATAAAAATTTTATGTTCACACTCTATCAATTTAAGTGGTTCAATTAACTAAAGTGCTTTGATCACTCAGATCATGCCTTTGCTGATCATGGCAAGGACGCCCATGGTGTGTTAGGCCTAAATCAAGAGAAGCTCTTCCCCGCTTGACTGCCATGTTAAATCACGTGGGCGAGCAGCCTGTTGCCTATGAGCTGCTGTTTGGAAGC
Source organism: Petrocephalus zakoni (assembly GCA_026774425.1). NCBI lineage: Eukaryota > Metazoa > Chordata > Actinopteri > Osteoglossiformes > Mormyridae > Petrocephalus > Petrocephalus zakoni. The sequence continues at coordinate 1,146,586 of JAODKN010000082.1, forward strand.
GGTACGGTTGGTCATTCTGAGCTTATAGTGTCCAGCATAGTTCTTAAGTTTTACAAAAAAAAAACAGTGACATGGCCCAGAACAGTTATCTACTTCCTGGCATTATTCTGATTTCAAATATAATATTTTGGCAAACTGGGGCCAAGGGAATGAATAAAAATATTCAGCTAGAAAGCCTTAAGTATGCAAAGGGAAAGTGTGACAGTCGTGTATCTCTGAGTATCGCTGGGCGTCCCAGATTCACTCACTTGCTTACTGCAGTTTGCGATCCACCAAAGACTTGGGATTGATCTCTGCCATCCCACCATCCCATCAATCCGACAGAGATAAGGTGTCAGGGAATATGGATTTTTTTCCAGTACAAATGTGCATCAGACTGTAATCTAGAGTAATACAATATTAGCTACACTCTGAAAAATATCAAAGTATAACTCTATAGTAATTACAGTTAAACAGGAGACGTGGTGATACTTCAAAGACAGCTATCCTTGCTTCTGGTTGCTGGAATTTAGGTGACAAATGATAATGCAATCAGTAATTGAGTGAGATCTGTTCATTTAATAAAGAAAATTCGGTGTTTCAAGTGGAAAACCCAGTCAGCCTGACAATGTGGGTCCCATGGGTTTTGTAAAGTGCCATTAAATTACTTGAAAACACAAGTAATCAAGATGATTCTGAGCAACAGCAATGCGTGCATGATACACAGCGCTGGCCCAGTCCTTTTTGGGGCCCCATTGTTGTATCATACACAGCAGAGGCTGATCAGATGGGGAGTCCCTGGTGGCCGCTGGGTCCTAAGCAGTCACCATTTCTCTTACAACCTTGTACAAATTAATTGAATCAAGTTGTTGTCTACCTGCAGACAGACTGACCACAGTTAAGATGGACATCACTGTCACAGTAATTCATACTTATCACCTTGGGTCCAGATTTAAAACCTGTTGGATTGATGAAAATTGTATGGGAATAAGCCAGGATGGAGCAGCAATACCAATCCACTGCAGGGCTCACTCACACAACATTCATGCCATTGGGGAATATGGCAACTCCAATTAGCCTCAGCATGTTTTTGGTCTGTGGAGGGAAACCGGAGTACCCAGAGGAAACCCCACAATGACAGCGGGAGGTGCACGAGCCCCAGAGCATTCACTTCAAACAGACATGGATAGCTGTAAATTGTGTTAGATACTGGCCATCCAGGAACGGAATTGGGGGACCCTACATTAAGGGCTGGGCAGAGTGTGTTAGTTATGTAGGTAATGACCTAGAGACAAAATTAGACAAATTCAGTATAAAAGGCCATGAAATTCAGAATGTTAACAGCAAAAACTCTGCAGTCTCTCTTTTGGTGAGATGTAGGCCCGATGTTACCCTCCGTGCCCTTATATTCAGAGGAAGGATCCATGGTTTTGGACAAAATGATTATCTGCTAGTCAGCCCCACCACCTGGGGGTGCACCTGCTGCATACTATGCAGACTGTAGAGGTTTATTCAGCACTGGTTTATCGTTTGACTTGATTATAGCAACACATTTGGTAGGGGAGGTTTCTGTCAAAGAGATCGTTGTGAGTGAGATGCCACATGTTAATTGGGCTGAAAGGGATTTAAAAAGGTACTGTCCCTATTTTAGATTGTTGAGGAATTTAAATATGGACAAATATTTTGAACTATGGCCCAATTTAGTCACCACTTATCCGAACTGCATGTCTTTGTATTGAAACATTATAATGATTTTTAAAAGAGATTGAAGTACCAATGTACCGTACACAGTAAAAGGGCGCAAAAAGAACACTTACGCCCCCTGGTGGACATTGAACAAATAATCTAACACCCTGTACTGATTTACTCAGCAGTTCGACATAATCAGTATTTGGGGTAAAAAAATCTAACATATTGGCCAGAAAACCAAAATACAATTTAATGTCAAGTGTAAAGTATTGTAAAAAAAATAATAACATAAACACGTTACAACTCGGTTTCCCTTCTCCATGTCCCCCTTAAGAGCTGTCAAGCGGCCAGTCATTAGACACAGCGAATGAGGCTGGCGCGCACGGCAGCCCGTAAAGGGGACACCCAGGGAAGAGAAGCCGAGCTGTAACATCGCACAGTAACAAGGCCAAGGGGAGAGAAAGGCGCCCTGCATTCCAGCGGCATCAATTAGCGTTCCCATGATGGGTTACCACGGCAACGGGATCCGTCACCGTCGCTTCTGCGCATGTGCGGCGCTGCCGCTTCCGGTTTTGTTTCCGGGTGTCGATCACCGCGCCAGGCGGCTGGATCGCAGTAGCGGACTTTAATCCCCATTTGCGTGTGCGGCCGGACTGGGCTTCAGGTATCGCATTTCTCTTGGGGGGTTTAGGATCGTGCTGCTGCCCGCTGCTTTTTGCCGGCATCGCCCGCACGCCTGCGGTGTGTGGTAAATATTAGCCGGCTATTAATGAATCAGCCGGCTAGCTAACGTTTCACCCTGCACTGTAAATGCACAGAGGCCGTCGCTTGCCCACTAACTCATGATTAGCAGTTAAAGTTTTATATAAGCAGGATTCCTTTTCTGCATGTTCCTTGGCATGATCGGTAACTGCATTGCAGCATGTGATTATCCAAGAAGTGCTATGTAATTTCTGCTGTAAAATCTAAATATGTGACATGCTCAGAACTGGGATTGGTTGCAACTGATTATTGTGCACATGTATGTTAGCTGCGCCCCTGGCAGGGGGAGGGCGGGAGGTCTCCTTTAATTACTGTTTCAGCACTTACCCTGCCTTCGCGTCCCACATTGCCAGGATGGACACAAGCGCTATAGTGACTTAATGATGATTAAGGATCTGTCATAGATCACATGCACCGCCCATTATGTTTCTTATGTAGTTTCTTATATATTATGCGCGGCTTGGACACGTCGGGTGGGGGGCGGCGTGTGGAAAAATAGACCGGTCTTAGCACAGTCTGTGTTGTGGTCCCAGCCATACAATGAAACGGTATTAAAACACATACATTTGTTTTAATCTGTAAATAAATGTACATGCTTCTCACAGCAGTAGTTTTTGCAGAATAGTAATATGTATAATTGTCATTTTCATGTTTTCTTTAAAGCAATATTGGAGTAAAACTGAATGAATGTTTTTTTTCTGCGTTTGTTCTACAGAATGCTGGGGTTCGTCTGGCAGTACTTGTACAGCTCATTCTTTAGATTGTGGCTGAAGTGGTTTCTCAGGCAGATAACAGGGACGTGTGAGCTGCAGAGGATCTGTCATGGTTATACGCAGGGAGCGGCTAGGACGGCCAGGGCAGGTGAGGAGGCCGGCGGTGACCGCAGCAAGACGCTAGGGATGCTTTGTTTGTTCGTTTTTGCCCTGGAGCTGAGAGGCAGGGCGTTGTCAGTCAGACATTATGCTAATACGGCTCCTGTTTCATTTGCAGAATATTCTCTTGAATGTTCAAAAAGCACGGTGAGTCTTTTAATTTTAAAACTTGAAAAGATGTTTTCTCTGTTTTGTGACACTTTACATGTCACACTCGTTTGCTTTCGTCAAACAAAATTGCATCTCCATCCCCCTGCTCTAATCCCCCTTGTGACAGACACTAAGGACGGCCGTCGAGCTTGAAGAAAGCCAGGTAGAGCAGCGTGTCATGGCTATAATGACGGAGAAGAACATCAGATCAGAGAAGGATCCCATGTAAGGGCTTGTAGATTCACACCAAGGTGCCAGAGAGTTGTAGAATCCCCCTGTTAGATTAATTAGGGCTAAGATAAAAAAACACAATTTTATATCAGGTATTGTTTACTAATGATGGAATGTGCTGTTTGTGGTCCAGGTTTAAAACAAACCTTCAAGTTTGTTTGTGCCAAATAACTGGCTACAGGAAACTGTACATATGTGTAGAGGATCTCAGAAAGCAGGCGTTTGATTCTGAGGAGGAGGAACATGAGCACCTGCTTTTGAAGGTAGGGTCTGTTGTGCAGAGATTTCAGAGGTTTAAATGTGGAGCTCAGAGCTACGTTTAAGATTATAAGAATAAGAAACTTATCTGTAACTGATGATCACAAAAACAACAGTCATAGCATTGTGATTTGTGGCATTTCAGGCATTAATTACATAAGGATGCTATTAATTTGTTGTTTGGTGTCCATGTGATCGGCGTAGCCGGCTAAAGCTCAGCCAGCATTTCTTTTCCAGTTATGGGACCTGCTGATGCCCAGTGTGAAGCTGCAGTCCAGAATCACTAAGCAGTGGGGAGATATTGGTTTCCAAGGCGATGACCCCAAGACTGATTTCAGAGGAATGGGCATGCTGGGCCTAACCAATCTCATGTCAGTGCCAAACATGTGACCTGCATGCTGATGCTACTGTGGCTAAAATTAATTAGCACTCAAAAAGGACTCTTGCTTCATGGAGCGTGGGAAGGAAATCTTACCAGTTTTGACTTTTGCTGTTCAATAAATGAATAAAATTGAAATAGCTAGGGGGCAGTGTGTGGCTCAGTGGGCTAAGCCTCTGTGCCTGTGAAGGTTGCCGGTCCAAGCCTGGCAGAATAGCCACGTGTCTGTGGGCCCTTGCGCGAGGCCCTTAACCCCCAGCTCCATGGGCGCCGCTGCCAAGCTCGCTCTCACTTATACGGGGGGGGGTGTGTGTGTCAAGGAGAGCAAGACTGGATAGGTGAAAGAACAAAAAAAAAAAAAGGAATATTATTTAAAAAATCTGGTGCCTGATCTATGTTTTAGGATGTTTATTCCTAATTCTCTGGTTTTTGCAGTTTCTTTAGTGAGCGATACACAGAATTATCACGGCAGGTCCTGTCGCACTCGAGTCACCCCAAGTCAGGGTAAGACAACCACCTCCCCCCCCCGCACACCTGAGCAGTACTGCCTTTCTGGCTTGGTCTCTGGCGAGCCCTCCACTAGCCCCCAGGGTCTGTGTGTCTCTGTTGGCAGCTACTCCTATGCCATAGTGGGTATCAACCTGACTGAGATGGCCTACAGCCTGCTGAAGAGCGGCGCTCTCAAGCCCCACTTCTACAACACCGTGGCCGGGAGCCCCTCCCTCGAGCATTTCCATCAGCTTTACTGTGAGTGGGGAAGGGGCTGGGCTGAGGGTTCGAGCCAGAGGGGAGCAGGGTGAACATTCTTGCCCTTGGAATAGTCATGAATCACATGTGGTCAGTGGTCCAGGGGTACATTTCCCAAAAGCATAATTGCTAACTATGTTAGCAGCATATATAGTTGGAACCAGTTGGAACGTAGGTTACCTATGGAGCTTTTGGGAAATGCACCACGCGGTCTCCCCCTGTCCGAGAAACTGATGGCCGTCTCAGTGTGGAATGGCTGCCTGGCTGGGAGGCAGCACTGTCACCAGTCTCTCTTCCGACAGGTTACCTTGCCTATGAGTTCGATAAGTTTTGGATTGAAGAAGAGCCGCCGAGCATTATGGAGTTCAACCTGTACAGGGAGAGGTTTCACGAGAAGGTGAAGAGGCTGCTGAGGGAGCCGGACGTGTCCCTCTCTCTGACACTGACGTCGTAACAGTGACCTGCATTTTTTAAAGGGACCTGTGCATTTCTTTGACAGTTTAAATAAGTATTAGCAATACGGTACCCATCCCCTTTAATTCTTTTTAACAATTACATTTTTACACTATTAAATGTAATAAGTTAAGGAAAACTGTAATTTGCCTAAAAAGCCCACCTAATACTCACATTGACTATGGATGGAATGGGTGTGTTTAAATAACAGGCATCAGTTGCACACAGGGGATTTTGAAGCTGATTTAACCAATGACATTTAGCTTGGCAAATCAGACTGACTGCTTTAGAGAAATACTACCTGCCTCTTTGGCTTGTGTGACTGAATCTCAGGAATTCTCTACTTAAGGGCAGACATCCCTGTTGTGTTACTGGTTAAACGAGCAGCACTTGTCACATGGCATTGCGGTTACCTGTTAAATGCAGCATTGTCATATTTTACCCTCTGTTATTATTGTTACAGAGGTTGTTTACCGTTTACTGGTATGGTCATAAAGGTGCTTCAAAAAGACGGCATGTTTGGATAATACTTCCTTGAATGACCCCCTGCATGCGAGCAACAGGAGCTCCATTCTGCCCCCTACAGGCCACACTGGGCAGTCACACACTATAGCTACTTTTTAGTACCTTATTTATATGCAGAGTTGTGCTTCTGAAGACTTTGTAATTTCATAGGCATTTGAAGGTCTGTCCCTTTGTACATTCTGGCAGTGCACCTCGCACGCGAATAAACTGACTTTTCACGAGTCTGTCTGGCAGCTTCTATTGCACGTCTTAAGCCGGACACATTTCGAACTTTATGTAAGTAGCCAGTAGCACTCTTTGCTTAGCTGTGATTATACAGTACACCAGCCATTACTTTGTAAATTTCAGCTTCTAAAAAAACCAGGCTAGTTCTTTAAATAAGAGCAGATGATTAATTATCACTATACAAGTCATATATACAGCCAGTTGCTTCAGATTTTCATTTGCAGATTAACACACTAAGCATATGTTTGTCTGGCTAGCTATGCCTTACTTAGCTTAAAAAACAGATTATATATTTTTAGAAAATTTATTGCATTTTCTTTGTTTCAATAAATATATTCCTTCTTTCCACTTATGCTGGTGGAAAAACCTTTTAAAAGAGTCTGCTGCGGGTGTCTCATTTAGCCCTGGTTTTCCGCCACAAACTTCGCAGCCGGGGAAGCAGGGAGTTTCTGAAAAAACAGAATCCAGGGCTCTGTAGATACCCGGTGGCCAGGGAAGGTCAAAAAATTGTCCTGCCCCACAGTACAAAGTGCGAATGTTTAGCACACAGAAGCGTGTTTACTGGAGAAGGGGAGCCCTAGTATCAGCTGAGGTCCAAGTCCATCATGGAGTATCTAAAGTTACTGCCATGTGGGAGAATGGAGCTCTTTTTTTTAAAGTGCTCTCTTCAGGCATTTTTCCACAATGCGGCTGTGAGTTGAAGCAATATGTTTTGTTCAAATGCCTCAGCCACATGTGGCTAATTATAATTGGTGACTAATTACTTTGTATTTCAGGATATGCAGTCATCCTGTCCCCTTGTACTGACAAATTACTTTTTGTAATTAAACTATCTAAACGTAGCTGCCAGAGGTGGATAGTTAAAAGTCCAGAAAGTAAAAATCCAGTTGATTGGTTGGTTAAAACAAAACCTTGGTCTGGACCTGAACGCTCCACCTTTGTTGGTTATTTTCCAGAAGTTAGAAAAGAGATGATCTGTATGTGTTCCATGGGGTGATTTAAACAGGCTCCTGCTTCTTTGGCGTGCTCTCACTTATCTCGGCTTATTTCTGGAGACCATCATAGCCCTCTTCACCTGCTCAAAGGACACAAACATCACTATGTTCCAGGAGCCCAGTCTCAGGAAAGAGGGAACAAACCTGTGCAAAGGAATGAAGAGAGAGATATCAACTTGAGCCTACTTCCACAGTTCCATTCCCATGTGATTTGCTGCGCTACAGTGATTGGCTGAGGGCTATGGCCGTCTTTTAGAGGCTTCTTCTCATTGGTTGCCATGATAAGGTAGCAGCAGTGGGTACTGAGAAGCCAGGTGAGTCCACTGTGGCTGATCCTGGGAACTCACCCTTTGTAGAAGGCCGTGGGCCCCTCCTTCGTCAGCATGGTCCAGGCGCAGTTGATGGCACTCGTGTACTGACCGGGCGGGGAGTTCATGTACCGTGTCTTCACCACATCCACGGGGGAGGCGATGACTGTCGTGCAAAATCCAGCCCCAAATGCTGACACAAAGTGACAGGGCAGGTTGTCTGTGTTCCCAAGAAACAAGTAAAAAATACAGCATTTGTTAGTGGCGAGGCTCTCAAATCCAACAACGACCTGCACTGGGCTCCCCGGCCTGGGGTTTTCTCACCTGACATCAGCTTATGGTTCAGAATAGCCTCCTTGATGAGGTCGTAGGTGACCAGCTCTGTGCAGTTAACCAGGGCATTTCTGGTTATGTTGGGCAGAGTTCCTGAAAACAACAGATTCACATTTAAATAACTTAATAAGATTTTTTGAGATGCTGTAATCAAGATTTTGACTGTGAGCCAGCAGATAATAATAACCGTCAGACCCACCTTTCCACAGCCCTCGCAGGCCTTCTTCTCTGAAGATCTTGCCATAAGCATTGAGGGCACCGCTGTACCTGCGATCTACCCCCTGGAGGTTTAACTGGGCCTGGAACCGAACCTTGACTACGTCCGTAGGTTGGGCGACGGACACTGCCATGGCCCCAGTGGTACAGGCAGCCAGGATCCGAATCCCGACCCCTGGATCTGGCAGGGAGAGGAAGACACCAGGAGTCACACTACCCCTCCGAATGAGAGGATCCTTAGATCAGCATCACATTAAAAACAGTCCATTTAGCCACCAAGGACTGGAGAATATGGATTGCATCAAAGTGATTCACATGAACGGAGCTCATTTTGTGACTTTGATATTCTCATTCGTCACAGGGACTACGCAGATGGGGGTTTCCTGTCAGGGTTAACACCCAGAGAGTGAGGCGAGACTGAAACCCATCGCTTGCCGTCCTGCCGTCTGGCATCGCCTGCAACTCACTGTCTTGTCCGCCGGTGTAGAAGAGCTTGACGTTGTCGTAGAAGCCGATGCGGATGGAGGCGAAGGCCATTTGCCGGTGCAGCCCCGCGACCAGGCCGTTGTAGAGCGATCGTGGCCCCTCGGTCCGCACCATCGTGCTGATGGTCCCGAACACGCCCCTGTAGCGGATATCTTTGGCCGCCGCAGCCGCTGCCTTCTCCCCCTGGATCTATGATCCGCGAAAAAAAAGCAAACAATTGGCAGGTGGCAAAGGATTAAGGGAACGGGAGCCTGGAGGGGAGAAACCATTTATCCACAGACCAACATTCATGACTGTATTATATTCCTATGTCACCCCCCCCCCCCCCCAAAGGGATGCGGGGGACTGGTACCTGTAGGCGGACTTTGGCGGTATCCAGGGGAAAGGTAACCAGATCAGCTATGCAGCCGGCAAGGCCAGCGCTCAGGATCTTCACCCCTAAGGGTGGTGGAACCTCTGAGGGCTTCAGTCCAACCATTCTCACTTGCTGAGAGGCACAAGGATCCCAGAGCATCACACAAACTATTTCCCAGTAGACAGAGGTACCTTATATTTGCTTCTGCATATTATAAAGCTCTGGGACCCTGGAATGGGCACTTCAGCTTCAAACAGCTTGAATTTAATACTGCAGGGACGTACAGGAGCAATTTAATGTGGCCCAAATGTATCACAGTTCAGCACCTATTGGGACTTAAATCTGCAGCCTTCGGGATACGAGTTTTCAGTTACTTCACCTTTTATTTTCATTACTATTCATTACTTCCCTATTATTCTTAAATCTCACACTCGTCTTAAAAGCCACCGCTGTTTAAATCAAGAATGTTGTAAGATATGCAAGTACTTGCGGGAACAACCTCTCTCAAAAAGCATCACAATGCATTTAGATTTTTTGTGTGTTTTTTTTTATACATTGTTGCTTGTGATTTTCAACTTCAAACATGACAGCTATTCCATTTAATTAAAAGGCAAAGCCTTAAGAAGTTCATGACATCCTCTGTACACTGCAAACCATTAGCAAAGACAAAGGGCTCCCGGCAGGGAAAGTGTAAAAGGCACTTACTTCGTCACCCCAGGGGACTGGAAACTGGTTTGCGCTTCGGAGCGTTTGGGGTGTTCGGGGGATTCTGTGTTCACTCCTCGGAGGTTAGCGTCTCGCTGTTCTGCTCACGTTTTGACTGCCTTTATTGTGACAGCCGAAAGGAGGCGTCTCTCTGTGCAGAAGGCAGGGACAGCGGGCCGGGACTCAAAGTTCATTCGCTGGGAGCTGAATAAAGTTCATATTCCGACCGGAGTGGCTCCTGTATACAGTTCGGCTTAGACCAGAAGGTGTTTGTGGTGGGGTTAAGGATGGAGGGTGTGGCCTGTGTGTCATGTTGATTTACAGTGAAGATCAACTGATCACCCAGGAATCTGATTAAGGTAGACTTCATTGCAGTTGACAACACCTTGAGGTGAAACTCAGAAATGGTCAAAATGACAGAGCTCGGAGCTCTGCCGTTTGGACGAGCCCCAAATTTCATCTCTACGCCCACAATTGCTCAAACCAAGGGTGGCAACAGAGCTGTTCTACTCCTCATGACACAGACGGCTGTCACACGTACGCAAAACCGGCTCACCCCACCCCCTCTGCCGACTGGACCTTCCGTCCTGCCATGTCTGTCCCACGCTGTAACATCACAGGGCCAGAAGGTCATCGAAAGTTGAAGGGCATCCGTATGACGTCCGTAGGCTGAAGTCCAGGGTAGCCCAGGTAACTGCAGGCCACTGGTTATTGCATAACACGGCACCTCAGCACTCATCAAACTCCGCACTCTTCAAAGTTCCTGCCCGTGAGGTAATCTGGTGCCCCCTGCAGCCTACCCAGTGGCTGCATTGGGATGGGCCCCACGGGGCTGTCTGGGGCTCCCCGGGGTCACCGCGATAACATGTATGGGAGCAGGGTCATGCCATAAAGGGAACAACATCGGTTTACATATCCCTTTAGGATCCACTGCCCTCTTTGTAGAGCAGCTACCACTGCAGAGTCCAGAGGAGAGCTGCCCCCATCCTCAGAGACCCCACACACCCCCAACACGAGGGTATAGAAGCGTGAAATCTAGAACCTCCCGACTTAACAACTCCTTCTTCCCCACTGCCATCAGACTCCTTAACAGCCGACAGGAGTATGAATAATGGACATCATGCTACCATACCATGTCATACTACCTCATACTGTAATTTTTTGCACATTACACTTAGAAAAAGAAAAATAAATACTTTTATTATATTGTACCTCGGCATTTTTATTGCACAGAGAAATGCACTTTTCTACTGTACATATGACGATAAACGTTGTTTTTGCTTTGTATTGTACTATAATGAGACCCCGAGAGCGGCCGATTACATACTACATCGCAATGACAAATCTGCTTTACTGGTGTATTCAGTTTCTCACAAAAGTGAAAGTAAAGGCCTTGTGTAATTATCTTTGTTGATATTATTAATTTAGACTTCAGACACGCTGAATTAATGGCAATAAATGATTCACCTGAAAGGTGAGGGGGAGTTGGAAGGCCCAACAGATTGTTTTTGCCCAGGGCGCCCTGAGACCCTAGAATCACCTTTGGCAAAGCGACCAACATTATCAGATACTCAGTGAGGTCAAAAGCGGAGCAGAAGCTAATTCTGGGCAAATAAACTGGACCTTATGGGAGTGGCTAATAATCTCTGAGTGGTAGAAGGTACTTGGGAGAACCAATCAGGCCACGACGATGCCAACTATTGCCTCAGATTGGCTGCTCGACTTACGTCGCTGTGATAAAATGGGCAGAGGAATTAGTTTTTATCCCATTAACTACGGTTAATAAACATTAAACTCTTCAAACCTCAGGTGACACGCGATTGTTCCGATGTGCGCATGAGGAGTTCAGGCGTTTCAAAAGAGGAGGTGAGGCACAAAATACAGGCCAGAAGCAAACCGGCCCCAACCTGAATGGCAGGCAGCTCTGTCAGTCACCGGCTAAGCACTTTGGATAGTCATTAATCACCTGGTTTTTCTTTTCTTAAGGCAGTTGGTGACGTGAGCCAGAGCACTCCAGGACAAGCCAAATCGCTGAGTCACACTCGACGACACAGAGGACGGCGAAAACAACTGGGAACAGCTTGGTTGAATTTCCCCAGTGGAGGCATCAGGCCTTGTTCAGATCAGTCCTCGGGAGAAATGGCGTCAGGCAGACTTGCAGGGCTGCGGGTTCGACTCTGCATCACCCCCCCCCCCCCCAACTCCGGTCCAAAGGTGCACAGTTCAGGTGAACCGGAGACATGGCTCACTGCACAGACGATGCGCCGGCTGATGACGGGCAGGAATGGGGAGTCCTTCACGCCTCCTCCTCTGTCCATCCATCCTCATGTGATGGATGGACAGATGGGAGCCTAATTAAACTGCCAAAACTTCTGTGTAATTTCGCTTCTTATTCGCCTCTCCAAATCGCCACCAAAGCCCTGGCTTAATTTGTGGTTCTCAAACAAAATATTAATTTAGAATCGAACGCTCTTAAAAAGTTTGAGAGAGAACTTGCAGACAGAATGTACCCACGGGGCATTTACTGCACTTCCAGAGAACATACTAAAGCAGTAATATTAGTGGAGCATAACCGGCACTTCTGATTGGCTGAATTTGCACACACCCCCACCCCTCCCAGCAACGCAGAACAGGACAAGAGCGTATCTCTGAATCCTTTGAACTGCTGAACAGATTTCCCATGTTATGTAATATGGCTGCAAGTACTGGGTCCAACAGGCAAAGGGTAAAACTTCAGAGGATTGCAGACAAATTACCTTTTTTTTTTTTTAAAAAAAAGTTCTTAATTAAAACCAAATGAGGGTTGATGTTCCACAAAATAATGATAATTAAAAAGTAATAAGGCTACCATGCTTAAGTTTTATAATGGTTCAAGAAAAACCTGTTACTTGACTGTACTGTGGCAAAAGAATTGTACAAAACTTGTACACAAGCCCAAGTGAGCAGTTCTAGTTTAATCTGGCTACTGGCACATAGTAAAGACATGGAAAGTGCCAAAGTTCCAGAAACTCCATTATGTAGTACTGCCCTCTAGTGAATCCACAGTGGAATAGCACCCAGTTGTCACTATTGTTGTGACCAATAGACAGAGAGTGGCACATGGCTAGAGGACGTCTGGCAGCAGTATTCTAGGTCACGGTTAACTGTTGAAGATAATGAATCACCAGATCAGAAAGACTAGCTCAGCTAAATGGAGGGAAAATATGGAAGATAAACTAAAGCGTGTTTGCTAAAAAAAGAACGGTTCACTGAGATCGATAAGGACAACACTGACGGCTCATTTAGTATGTCTTGTTTTGTATACTTCATTCCATATATTTAATCAGCTAAAGTGGTGTAAGCCATAAATATGACATTTAAGACTATTCATACAGGAAGAGATTAAAACAGCAGCTTCAACGACAGGGAAAGATTTTAAAATATTTCAGCAGAAGGGAACAGATTTCAAATAAAAAGGATACCAGTGAAATAAAGGCGAATCCCTTTCCCTATATGAAATTCAAAGATGACAACATGTAAACCATTACTGGCAACAAAAGACTAAAAGTGCGGGTGCTCAGGAATAGAACGGGTGTTTTTTTTTTTAAATTATGCAGCTATTACACAGATTCTGTACAAAGTGAAGGTATCTGTTAAGTATTACATGGTTAAATCACAGGAGTATATATCTGATACAGCTCGGATCATCAAGGATTTCTGATCTTTTTTTTAAGACGGTTAAGTGTAGGACACAGTAAGGGATTACACTGCCTAACAGGTCAAGGAAGTTGGTATCATTGCACAGGACTCCACCCAAATTACAGCAAGCTGGTTTCACACCTGGGCGTCAGTAGTCGGAGTCGGCTTACAAAGCGCAGTTACAGTTTCGGTGGAACGACTCTGGAAAGTAAACATGTTTAGAATGTCTTCCCGAAGCATCTTCGGCCTCATAGGAATGCGGTCCACAGACCACGCCAGCCAGTGACCGCACATTGCATGCATCGCAAATATTGCAGTATTGCCAGGTCCTGCCTAAGTGTGGGGAAAATATATGCTTAGTTACTGGTTGCTACCTTGTTTAATAACGCTTTTCTTTTATACTGGAGAGAGATCATCGATTCCCGTTGCCAGCCAAACACAGAGAATAATGTCTGTGGGTATTATAAAAACGGTAATGGTGAGCACCTCCTGCTTCTCAGCTCTGCGATTATGGTCCATGCATGTTGTAGTCATTCACGCGAGGTCCCGTGGTCATGGGGGAATGTTTACAGTCCTTTATATGGTCAGTGACCTCCCACATAGCCTCCGATCACTGGCCCGCCCAACAAAACTCTGTTTACAGTCTAAGAATAAAACACCTTTCACATTTTATAGATAAAATGCAATGTCCACACTTTTTTCCTTAAACCTCCCGTGCTAAAATACATATTATTATACACAAATTAATGAGATTACGTTCTCCTACCACCCGAACGAAGATGCAGTAAAACACTGTACATTTCACAAACTAACGTTTTGTTTTGGTGGTACTTTTTTTTTTTTTTTTTTAAATACAGTACTCCCGGCCAGCCGCCTTCGTTTGGGGCGGTTCCCCTCACCCCGAAAGTGAGATCTCATAGTCGCTAGTAGAGGTGAGAGGCCGGCCCACCTTGCGCACGTTCTTGGCGTTGGTGATGCGGGCCATGACGTCCACGGGCTTCTCGAAATAATGCACCAGGGCATGCTCGGTCAGCACGGAGGCGAGGAACTGCTCGAAGGTGATGGCCCAGTCCTTGTCCAGACTGGCGCTGTGCGAGAGCCCGTTACTGCGATGGCCGCCGCCTCCGCTGCGCACCAGCACAGTGTCGTCGGCAATGTCCTCACACTGAAGCTTCTCCTCCAGCTCGTGCGAGCCGGCACTCAGCACCGAGTACGACGACATGGACGTGTCGTCCTTGGTCTCGTCGTCGGAGATCAGCATGGCCGAGGAAAGGCCCGCCTCCTTTGGCGACGAATCCTCCAGCTTGACGTCCTCCATCGGCGGGCTGGTCGCGGGTTCCCCGCCGCTTCCGACGTCACTTGACTTGGCCCGTCCCATTTCGGCAGAGCCTTCCCCGGTGCCGAGCCCTGGGAAGAAGGCATCTCCCTGCACTCTTGCTCTGGCATGCCGGCTCTCCTCCTCTTCCTCATCTTCCTCTTCCTCCTTGCTGCTGTGGCTGATGAAGAGTTTGCCCACCTCGCCCATCTCCAGCAGCAGGCTGGTCACCGTGGCCGTGGCGTGGTACAGGTCCTGCTCCCTGGGGTCCTCGCTGAACATGTTGTAGAGGGTCTTACACAGTTCTATGAACTGGCCCTGGTTGACGGAGGGGACGAGACAGACAGAGATATTGTGACACGCTTCAGCATTTAACACCTTAACCACGTTCAGTACAAAGGTTAATCATTTTGAATTAGTGTTTCTCAACCCCGATCCATGGGGAGCCCCAGACAGTCCACATTTTTGTTCCCTCCCAGCTCCAGACCACATTTCTGCTCCTTCCCACCTCTAGCCAGAGGTAGGTAGTTCATCTCCAGAGATTAAAAGTCCAGGCCAAGTCCAGACCAGCTGAGCACTCTGTTCCTGTGACACTTTAAACTCAACTGGTTGATTGAAACAAAATCTTAGCCTGGACTTTTACTCCCTGAACCTGAACCATCAGCCTCTGGCTCCCAACATACTCGCACCAGATATCTGGTGTTCTTGATCATCTGAGTCGTTCCTCATCATTTCCTTCTGGTGCCCCCGCCAGGACCGGGCTGAGGAACTGTTTACCATTATTGATCACTCATACATCTCTGAGTATCTGGCCAGCACATCTCAGGCCTGATTTGCTCTGATATTAGTTCCAGAGGGATGTAGGACATTGGAGACCTTTGGCATGAACATAAGCATCTGAGAGAGCTCCTCTACAGCCCCAGGTGGAGGAACATCAGCTCCCTCAGGATCATGAGGACTGTCTCCGAGACTCACCTGGTTCAGCTTTGGAAGCTCTTTGATGTTCTCCAGCTTGGATCTGGTCTCCTGGTTCCACAGCCTTAGATATGCACGATAGTCTGGAGTGTGCATCTTTTTCACTGTTTGAGGAAAGCGAACACAGCAGGTGTACTTACACGCTGTAAAAAAGGCTCTTATCATGAAATCCACCCGCCAGCCCACAGCAGATGCAGAGGGAAACTCGGCTGTGCACCCCCCCGAGTCGCTCTCATCCAACGTAACTGTGACCTTACCCAAATCTACTAAACCTACAGCTGCCTAATCTCAAAGAATGCAGATGCTGCTCGTGTCTAGCGCGACCCTTTGATAACAGAGTGAAAATTCCTTGGAATTCCTTGGAAAGGTAATCTTCCTTGGACGTCAGTGAGTGCACCAAGAACAAGGAAGCCCATTTAAAGCTTAGGGCTCATTAAGTTTCACTGCTGCATGTCGTACCAGGCAAAATCTGCCTGCAGTTAATCAGGATCATGCGCTTTTCTTTCTGCAACTAATATGTTCCCACCTTCTAGGAATATTGCCTTAAATATATAGACGGTCTGCAGGAGTCTGTCATTCTCACCGAGCAACAAAAGAGAATCATCAGCATGTCCTCAGGAAATTGCACTGAGGACGAAAAAGGGCAATTTCACGGCCTGCATACCAACTTCATTAAGACAATCCGCCATCCATCAAAGATGAGGGCTGGACAATTAACCTACGCCGTTTTGGCTCCGGACTCCAGCAACCTTGCATAGGACATTTGGGCACAAAAAAATAGATGGATGGAGCAATATTTTTGGAGAATAAATAGCAAGAAACTGGAAACTTTCCCCATTTTGCAATACATTTTTTTTTTTTTAAGATGAAGAATCCAGGGCTAATCAGGTAAACAAAGCAGTGAACCACGGTGGACACATGGTAAGTACGAGGTAAATGCATACCTTTTTCGGTTTTGAAGGTGACCCTTACAAAACCGTCGTCCTTGTCGTTCTTAGACCTGGAGTCGAACCCTGTGGGCAGAGTGGGGCGGTGAAAAGCAGGCCAGCGACACCCACAGGCGCGGACTGTTTGGACAGGTCAGGGGGGCAGACAGCTCACGCACCATGGGACGTCTCGGGGGTGATGTCCTCGAAGAAGTACTGCGTGGCCTCGAACGCCGAGTCCGGCTCCTCCTGCTCATGTGACAGCTCTGAGGGCAAAACAAAACGGTGTCTCGGTTACTCAGCATACAACGGGAAGAATGAAAATGAGCAATTCTCTCTCAGCAAGCATCCGGTCAGAGTGGCGGGGGCCTGCCGGCCCCAGCCTCTGTCACACTCCAGCACAGAAATATTCCATTCCCTGACACCTATAATAAAAGCCACTTTGGGGAAAGAAATTCCTCAGTTATAAATATAAGACGGTACAGTAATTACTATCCTAACGACGCATAACATTATGCCACATTTATTAATTTATCAACGGAAGGATGGGTGTTACTGTACATGAAAATGGATTTTTTATTTTTTTTTAACGGTAACTAAGTTAATTTGCCAGTCGGTGAATGAACGAGCGAGGGAGGGTAAAGGGGACGTCTATAAAGCTCAATGATAAGTTCAGCCAATGACAGCCCAAAAATACATGGCCACGATCCATGTGGGGGGGTCACATTAACCTGATATGAGTCACCCCTAGATATAGCAGGAACCTGCACATACAGCGGGCTCGGGGGAGGAGCAAAAAGGTGGGGTGGTCACAGAAGCACACGCCCCTCACACAGGATTGGTCGATTCGTTGCCTAGGGTGACTTTACGCAGCATATGGACGGACCGCACCACGGTCGGGCCGGGGTGTGCTGGGTGCCAGCATGGAGGAGGAGCAGGAGCGGGGAACCGACCCAAGCTGAGAATCAATAGACATCCTGCAGGCAGAGGTATGTGTGGGGCACAAATAACCTCTGATCACAAAGGGTGGAGTTGTGTTCCGGAGCCGGTGATACAGGGACGAGCACGGACGAGATGACCAGTCAGGCAAAAAACAGGGCAGATCAAAGCTGGCTAGCATATACCAAGGAAGTGCCATTTCTGCCTCGTGGGCTACAGTGGCGCTCGATGGAAGCCAAAGCCTGCGTCAGGCTTTAGGTGGGGGGGGGGGGCAGGACGGAGAGCAACACACGGGGCCGTGGGCGAGGGTTGGCGACTCACCGGGAAGGACGTGTATCTCGTAGAGGAGTCTGAGCTTCTCAGTGAGGTCGCCGTGGCAAAGGACACCTGGAACCGCACAAATCGAGGGTCAGGGATATGTGGGCATGTGGCGATGAAGACCCCCACCGAGTCAGGACATCGCGTCCCCGGGGCGTACTCAGGCCGGTGACAAACTCCCGGAAGTTGATGAGGCCGTCGCCGTTGTGGTCCAGGAGCCGGAAGAAGCGCAGGGCAAGGGTGTCCGAGTGGGCCCCGCTGGCCCAGGGGAAGAGCAGGCCGAAGAGCCCCTTAAACTGCTCCACGTCGATGCGGTACTGCTCCAGGTAGGGCAGACTGGGGTCGTGCCGGTCCGTGGGGTTGCTAGTGCCCCCCCAGTAGCAGCTCGTCAGGTGTTCTGCCTGCAGCATGAGAGTCGGGGGGAATATAGCGATGAGATGAAGCTCCACACCTCAGGGAAGAAAGGACACCCCATCAAAAGCCTCTGTCCGGAAAACGGAATATATCTGAGATCCTATCATGCACCGTAGGTTGTTTCTGAATTACCCAGTATGCTCTCTGCCTCTGCAGGATTTCACTCAGCCACTGAGTCAATCGAGCCGAAGCTGCAGGTACATGGGACGGGGGGGTGGGGGCTGTTTCCCCCGGCCACACTATTACTAGAGAAGCTGGTACTGATCCAGTTCCAGGCTGACAGATGGAACCCGCACGGCGCTACTCACTGGTACCATCTCCCAGACATGAAACCCATAATCAAATGCCGGTCTATCCCATACCGGCCCAGCTTTGGGCCATGGACACGGGGACATGACTCATCACCACCTTCTTCGATGCCGTCTCGGAAATGAGTCGAGACACCCCCCCCCATCCAGTGAAGGCCACCCACCTTGAACAGGACGAACAGCTCCTCTAGTTCATCGATGCTGAACGCCGTCTCGGTGACTATGGTCCGGACCTGTGGGAGTTCGGGACCAAACCGGTTAGTACCGCTGTGATTCACGCATCAACAAGAACCTCCAGTTCTCTTACAGCTGATTTACAGCCCAGTCACTACATCCTTCCCTTGTTCCTCAAAGACCACTGGAAATAAAAAAAAAAAGACAAAATCGAGACACCCAGTAAACCCAGTACCTGCAG
Organism: Petrocephalus zakoni; assembly: GCA_026774425.1. Taxonomy (NCBI): domain Eukaryota; kingdom Metazoa; phylum Chordata; class Actinopteri; order Osteoglossiformes; family Mormyridae; genus Petrocephalus; species Petrocephalus zakoni. Next base: position 1,165,542 of record JAODKN010000082.1, read on the forward strand.
AACATCCCAACCCAAACTCCTTACAGAGAGAGTACGAGAAGGAGTCGGCTTTGGCTATTTAGGAAACCACTTAGAATCTGATGAGGAATGCTAGTGGCCTTTACCACGTTGCGCTTAGTCGTATCTTCTATGGTCTGAATCACCCTCAGCCTCTGCTTGAATCGCATCTGCTCGATCACATCCGCACGGATCGTGCCGAATTTCTGTCAGAGACAAAAACAAAATGAAAACGAAAGAGATTTTATTTGATTTTATTTGACCCCCTGACTGGACTTTTGTTACGACTCTGAAAACTCTCCATGATCATCAGTAAGGCGACCCGCGGGAGTCCTGCCGCATCAGTATGGGGAGGGGAGGTTTAGGCACTGACCTCGTAAGAGCCGCGGACCAGTTTGAAGACATCCACCTCCGGGTGGGGCTCGCCGTCATCCGTCAGCAGGGAATGGAGGTGTGGAATGGGGGGCAGGGTGCTGTCCTTATTGGTCACGCTGTCCAGGTACCTGCAGCCCATGCCAGAATATTACCCACAGGATCCCCCATCCGTCATTGGCTGACAGGCAATCCCAGTAATCCCAGTAGAGCTATTTTTACCCTCCCATTTCAACCGTTTGCATCACTTCTGTTCAGACTGATGACGTGAAGATGCGGGTAAGGAATTTTAAGATTAATGTTTTCAGGAGACTATTTTAAGAATGGTTGCTGTAATACGACAGGCAATAATAGTCCAATGGACTAGGAGAGATCAGACAGCAGACAGCAGTGCTTAAGGGGCTGTTTTTGAATCGCTGAACCAAGTGATTCTCTAAAAGACTAGTGCTGCCGGCATGGAATTCAACTCCTACATAAACATGCAAAATGAGATTCGGAAGATCCAAAATCCAGGTCTCACCTGCCCAAGACGGTCATGGCTTCGCCATCGTCCTTGCAGTTCAGAAGCTTCTCGATGTTGGCGTCCAGCACGGAGAGGGCCAGCTGGAAGATCACCTTGATGCCCTCGTAGAAGAAGCAGTCGACGACCACCACGGCGCTCTCGAAGGGCATGACGCTGAGGAAGAGCGTGAGGAACCAGGACAGGGAGATGGTGGAGATGACGCCCAGGTCCTGCATGCAGTCGTACAGCTGGGGCACGTGGTCTCTGGCTAGCTCCTCAAACACGCCCTGGTCCACCAGTGCCCCTGAAGGAACACAAGTACAGCATTCACAGTCCACAGAAGCATATGGCAGCCAGTACCAACTGTACCCATTGCTGAGAAAGACCAACAGGGACCTTGATATAAGCCAACACCTCTGAATACAGGAAAATAAGCATCACACCAGGCAGACCTCAGAACTATATGGCAGCCATGCAGAGAAGATCAACATGGAGCTTGATATAAGCCAACACCTTCGTCATTCTGACCAGGAGCTGCAGACTATGAAATGCCATAAAAGGTCTACATTAAACTATACAAACCGGCCTAGCTAACAAGCTGTCAGTAGAACTCACCGACCACCCTGGTGTTGTAGTAATCAGGCAGCATGCGCTCGCAAAGTGCCACCAGCAGCCAAAAAGCTTCCTCTTCCTTCGCATAGAGCAGCAGCACTGAGGTGACGATATTCATGGCCTGGTGAGACGGGGGAGGGTGGAGATGGCGTCTGAGCTGGGAGACTGGGCCGCCAAAACCACTGACTGTACCCCAAGCCTTAACACCGTCAGGCGGCCTCACCTGGCAGTAACCGATGTGGGGGTTGCGGAAGGCGTAGGCAGTGAGGACCCTCCTCAGAGCGGCGATGCCCATCTCGTTCTGGAAGGCGGGATGCTCCGGCAGCGAGCGGTGCAGATCCCGCTCGATCTCCTCCGTGGCCAGGTTGTACTTGCCCATGGACTTCTCCACCAGCTCCTCGTAGTAGCCCGGGTGCGTGGCCATTTCGTTGATGGCTCCTGCGGAGATGGGAGTTGTGGCTGTCAGAGATGGCTGGGGTGTTTCTCTATATGTGTACTTGACTGTGAACCCCTGTTTTACATCACCTTCCATTCCAAGTTCTAATACTAAGAACAAAAGTACAGAGGACGGTAAAAATCCCCGGGTATCGTTCTTACCCTCCCCTAAATATCAAGGGTGCATCCGGCTGGCTCACCGTACCTTGAAAAATAAAGAAAAAAAAATACACTACCCACTCTACTTGACTCCCAGAATTATGAAGGGGCCCACACACACACCTCCCCCCACTCACACACAGATGGACTGACCCGCTCGAATTGGATTGTCTTGGTCACTGATGAGGTGTTGTGCCAGAACAGGAAGTGGTCAGGAGATTAGCGGCTGGGTTAAGCCCAGTCAAACCGCACAGCATGCTCGCGTTCCCAGCCAGGATCTGCTCCTGAATGTGGGAAAACGACCTGCACGCCACACTCAGACCATGAAGCATACGGCAGCGTGACGCTGGGGGTGACAGAGGACTTTCCACACAGCCAGGGTCATCCAGCCAATGGCGACAGGGAGGGGGCGGCCACAAGTGTAATCCCAGTCGATAAGCAAGATTCATAACAAGCACACAGCTCGGGACCGAGGAGGGGGGGGCATTTTCACAGGATTCCTTTCTCTGAGGTGACAGAAGTCTGATACAACTCGACGCGGGGCCCTCTGCACTCAAACCACACATTTGTGTGGGGGCACATACAGTCACTACATTTTTTGAGTGTAAAAAACAACACCCCCCCCCCCCGACAGAGGAGTCTGCCGCGATCAACATCAAGGCTATGTCACAGGCAGCCGTAACTAACGTAACCGACCGAAAAAAATCGGCCAATATTGGTGCGGTGAGCACCAGGTGCTTAGTTTCAGTAGGTTTATCTGTAGGGTTATTCTGTTCGTTAATTGTCACAGCAAATAAAAGGGTATTCATCAAAGAAAAGAACAGACAAGCAGCAGAGAATAGTGCAGCTCGGTGACTAACGATAATGACAACCGTGGGAGTTCTCGGTGTCGTGCCTGAGACTGATAAACAGATTAACCCGGCTGGCTAATTGGTGCCGGAGCAGATGGATCCTCCTCACTGGAAGCCCGTTTTTTCGGCAGACAGATGGCCGGGACGCAGAGATGCAGCTCGCATGGGACAGCTCGATGCACGTCTGGAGATGGGGGTGGCCGGCCGGTCCTGCAATCACCACGCCCGCCTCCACGGTAAGCCGGGCCGAGGCGCGGCACTCACCGGAGAAGAGCAGCCAGAGCTCCCCTCGCATGTTCTCCGGGATGCCCTTCAGCACCAGCTCCTTGGTCTTCTCCGTGCGGTACATGCACACGCCCTGCCCGTACTCCGCAAAGTGGTTCTTCCAAGCCTGCTCCTTCAAGAACTCCTTGGCCTGGATGAGCAGATACAAGGGATCTTCTAAAACTCCCCGCTTTGCAGAAGCTCACTCATTTCTACACTGAAATTTTGAAGTTATGGCCTTAAAAGTGATTGAGGGTCCCTAAACTGAGGTAGCCTTCTTGGGGTTGCTCAGAAAAACTTGAGGGTTGTGCAGAGTTACAAAGAGATGTTGGCGGAGGTCTGGTTGGGATGTGTGGGGATTACCAGCTTGGGGTTGAACTCCTCGGGGGAGCGGCGCCTGTACATGGTCATGAGCGCCTGGGTGGCGGTGGGCACGCTGTTGTCGTTGAGGTTGAACTGCCGCTCGCCCTCGGTCTCGGAGCCCAGGCTCCTCTGGGGGCTGCAGGAGATCAAGCTATCCTGGTGGGGATCCACCTGGGGGGGGGCATCACCTTTTAATCCGAGACCCTCGAAACGCATAATAACACCCAGCATGGCATCACATCAAATGACATCACTGGTGCAAATGTTGGCACACACAAATCTGAAATGGGAGATGTGTACATGTTTCTAGGACCAGAGAGCAGGGTCAGACAGTCTGCCTGGGGTTAAGGATCTTGCACAATAGTGATGTGACTGCTCTGCCAGAAAAAGGGGGTTTAAAACCAACAACCTATATAGCTGACAGCTAGCAGCTTGTAATCTCTGTTTTGCAGTACTGATCCTATCAGTGTTCTGCCAATGCGGTTGGAAATGTCACATTCAGTGACACTGGTTATGAAACAGAGCCATGTGATGGAGATGAGGGCTTCGGTAGCCGAGCAGCTCGGCTGTGCCTCTGACCTCATCGTCCAAGCTGCTGAGGCTCCCGGTGCTCTCCCGCTCAAAGTAGATCTTGGATGTGGTCTGCTGCAGGAAGTCAGAGATCCTCTGGACCAGGAAGTCCCGGTCTTTGAGGTTGGCGAAGAGGAAGGTCATCCGGTTCTTGGTGCTGATGGACAGAGGGCTGGGTAACACGTTGGAGCTGTCCGCCTTCTCAACAATAGTCACCTGTTTGAAGAGGGAGGGCCTTCAGTGTCATATCCAGGAATAAAAACTAAAATCACTAGTGGTCATGCATCTATATATATGTTGACCTTTTGACTCTTTGACCCTAAATTTACCTGTGGGGGTACTTCATTGCCCCACCAAAAGCCTGTCCACTCAATCTGCATATAAACACTTCAAAAACACACATGCAGATCTTGCACCAGCACAGACAATGCAAAATCACAAACATGTCAAGTCGCACTCTGCACCTCAGCATTTCGATCTGCAGCTAAGCGGCCAAAAGTACAACAGCGATGCATATCTATTAACAGCCTGTGATAGCGATCGCAGCTGAGGGCGTCGTTACTTAGCAACGCCCATGACGACTGCAGCTGAACGTGATGCTCTCAACCTGAGCCTACACCTCTTCTCTCATTCACTGCTCTCAGAAACAGGAACTTCCATCCAATCAGGTGATCCTATAAATCCTAGTTCAAATGCTTCTGTTTTGATGCCATGGTGCCAATCATCTTAATTTGCGCTGGGTTTGCACTCATAGCTGTACAGGTTGTAGAGGGACAGGAACAGGATGGGAGCCCCCACCTCTCGCAGGGGGATTATGAGGCTGCACAGGGTCTCCTCCTTGCTGGAGAAGCAGATGTAGTTGGTGGAGACGAACATCTGGCCCAGGATGTGAGTCTTGTTGAAGGGGGTCCAGAGGGTGCAGTCCGTGTGCCCGTCCAGCTTCTCGTCCTTGGGCAGGCGGAACAAGGCCCGGTACCGCTCGCTTTTGGCCCGGGCATCGAGGTCCCTGTCAGAAAGAAGGTATCCAGAATGAAGCCAGGAAAATTTCAGATGCATTAGCTAACAAAGATGTACAGCACTGGTCAGTAAAAACCATCAGACGTCTCCTCAGATCTTGGGTTATTTGTTGAGTAAATGTCTGGTCCTCCACTAGCTACTAGGAACCAGAAGTGACCGGCTTCATACCTCATACCGCTGTGTGCCACTCGATGTGCCTCCACCACTACTATAATCTTTAGTGCATTTCAAGGAGAGTGCAGCGACAATTTCACTAACCGCTTGAGGGCCGACACCTTCTTGGGGGACTTCTTCTTCAGCTTGGGGAGCGAGCGGTCCTGCTCGAAGCCCTTGTTGTCCAGGAGCTGCCTCATGGCGATGTTGGCCAGCTGCTCCATCAGCTTGAAGGTCTCGTTGATGTTGAGGAAGACGGAGAAGACGTGTTCGTTGGACCTGGTGCTCACTTTGATCATGTCGGGGAGAAGCAGGGTGGCGTTTTTCTCCAGCTGGGTGATGTCTGCCCATCGGATGACTAATTTGGCTGGAGGAGGGGCAAAAAGTCCAGACAACATTTTAGAAAGTTTTTTTTTCTCCCCATCTACTTCTCACACAATGCTGCCCACAGGGACTCTGTAAGCTCTGCAAGTGGCATGTACCGATTCTGAGGAACACATTCATGAAACCCATCACGAAGCTCCTGCGTCTGCATTTCATCAATAAAGGGCCCCTTCCTGGGCCTGAAACACTTCCAGCTAACATTAACAACACAAAATGAGCAGGATTCTTAAACCGCTACAGAACGATCTCATCTTCAGGATTGCATATATTTAATCATGCTCATTAGTCACTGAGAAAGGCTTCCTGCTGGAAGGCTTCCGTTTCCTCTTATTGGAATGTATCCAGCGTAGTACTTTCCGCACATTGAATACATTTTTGGAATTTTCCTCCCACAAATGCAGCATTCGCTTCGACCCCATCTAAAAACTCAAAACGACCCCTACATACCTGTACCTGTGTGTGAACTATTATACACTTCAGTCATTCTGGTCAGACAGTCTGTAGCAGAGTTATGGCTATATCTATTAAAATGGAGTGAAATCCTTTGCCCCTTATCAGATGAGCCTTGCAGCAACAATGGATGACCTGGATGTACCCGGCTGCTACGTAACACTGCTAATAACACTACTGCTACAAGACTACCAGCATTAGCAGAGGAATCGCTCCTTAATGACAGTGTTTGCAGCCGCTGCATCTTCCCAATCCCCAGACATTTAGCCTCTGTGCTTTTCTTTAATGAATGCGTTTGGCTTCATTGCAAGGTCTAGTTATTTAGATGCATAAGGCCAAGGGAATCTTAAAAATCAGCATTTTATAGAGTATTTAGAAGTCCCAGGTTTGACCATTTTCTCACAAAGAAAGATGTTACTGATTATGTGCTTGTAAACTATGGGAGATATTTAGCGACCAAAATTCAAACTGCAATTAATTTTGCAATTGACAATTCAATGTGCAATTTCATTATGCGATTGGTAACCCTCCCCCCCCGTGTCCTGCGGTAACTGCAACCTTGTGTGTGTGGCGGTAAACGCTGCCGCGTGACCGTTTGGCATTGGAAAGGAAGTCCCCGGCCGGCGCACCTTCCTTCCCCAGCAGGTAGGAGTAGAAGCAGAGATGGTTGATGCTGAGGTACAGCCAGCCCTGCCGGGGAACCTTCCCCTTCCAGTAGCTGCAGGAGTAATAGTTGACCAGCTTCTCCTCCTCAGGCATGCCAAAGAGCTTGCGGAACTTGGCGATGGCCTCCTTGAACTTGTCAGTGTCGTCGTCCTCCCTGATGTCGTGGTTCTTGTTATACTCCGCTATGATACCCTGAAAGGAAGCCGTCCCTTTGTTACTCTGAACATCCCATTCAGCTTTCATATTTTACATTTTTCTGAAGGGTCCATCATAAAATAAAGAAGGAAGACGGCCGATTCGGTGACGCCGTCTCATTACGCAACCAAAGTCTCCGGAGGAGCAGTTTTCACTTCTGAAGGGATGAGACGTTCCCAGCTAACCCCAAATGACTTAATAAAGGAACTGGCACAACATCACTGAGCATCGGGCGCCTCTGGCTCCACAATAAAGCTCCTCTGTGCTGAGCTGTAGATTTACACTGGTTACGACTTTCGCAAGCTAAAGGCACTGAAGCCATTCAATAAAATATACATCTACATATTTACATCAAGATTAACATCCTGGCACTGCATGTTAATATTTGTCATTGGAAAAAGAAAACAGAGAAAACTTACAGCCCCTATATTACTTTCAACATAACAAATAGCAATTCCTGTATCTTGTAGGTTTTTGGGGGGGGTGTCATTTTACCTGAATCTTGCCCCTGACAAATGTGGTGATGTCATTCTCGTTCTCGAAGATGGAGAGAGTCTGCAGAAGGTTCTGTTCCAGCCACTCCCAGTGCTCTGTAATCTCCTTGCGTGAGCTCCCTGGAGGTGGGGAGATGGTGTTAAGGGCTGCAGGGCCAGGGTGGTATTGGGAGGGGGGAGCAGCAAACAACCTCGTGCTGAACAAAAGATCCATCGCGAATGCTTACTCAGAAGCGGCCCTGACAAAGTAAACACCACATGAGGTGAACTCTACCCCAGATTTAAGAGCCCTATCGACGTGTTCGGGCCACGCCGGCTACAGTGAATCTTCTAGTCAGGCTAGACCTGACAAAGCCTTCGCTTTTCTGAGGTTAATTACTTGTTTTCTGGAATCAGACTGTGGTTGGCAGGCTCAGAAAAAGCAGGAGACCAAAAAGCGATAGTCACAGTATCCAGACACTTCTCGGCCGCAGACCCCGGGCCGTGTGCTTCCCTTTATTAAATGTTTCTGTGGCTGCACCCAGCCCCAGCCCCCCCACTGCTCTGGAAGCCATTTCACAGCCCCCCCCGTGACTCCATTTCAGATGTTAATGGCCTCCTCCTGCTGATTCGGCCGAAGCGCGAGGCGTGAAACAGGACCATGAGGCTCAGGACGCAACACCGCCCGCCCCCCCACCATTTAAACCACCGTCCCTCAGGACTTGATAATGCACTCGGAAAGGCCCGAGGCGCATTCTGCCCGTGAAAACCAGTTACTGTAACACAGAGCTGAAGGAAAGCTGGACTCTGGCAGAAGCATTCCAGAAGCTTCCAGCCTCCTTATAAATCGGGCCGTCCAATAAAAACATTAACAACAAAAGCTGAAGTTGACTGCAGCTCAGAATTCTAAGAACTCTGGACTGCTGGCCGACGACATCAAACGTTAAACACGACCTATGAGCTTAACATACCTTGACTGAATATGGGGTTATGTTTTGTGACCAGGCCAGAACCAGGTCTTCACACCTGGCCCCGTACTCACAGGCAAACATGAAACCCAGTGAGCCATCGATCGGGACGTTCCTTAACGAGAGCTGAAACGGCCTGCTCCTCTCCGACGGTTAATTGATTTTTGTTTGTATTCGGTTTACCAATGTTCCCTCTAAGAGCCACCTCGGGTGATGTCATAGCTGGCATGGAGAAATCAGCGGAATGGGCAATAGGATATGGGGGGGTGGCGGTGGGATCGTAGAAGCGATACCCACCATGAGCTATCGTCCAGTACATGAGGGAGTCTGGCGTCTGGTACAGGATCCTGTAGGGGGCAACCCGAGCGCTAGAGTCCAGGACAACATCGAGGGTCCCCACGAGCAGACCTGAGGGACAAGGAGAGACAGAAAAAAGAAATCCATGTTAAGGGGGCACAGGGCTGGGGGGCGAAGGGAGGCTAATCAATTTCATGGAAAACTTGAGCTTCTAGAAATGCTTATACAGGGTTTTCAGAAACTGCAGAGTGGTTCTTGGTCACGGACATTTCCCGGGGTTTGGAATTCCTTCAGAAGCACTGTGGCATACCGCTGTGAATTTAACCACCTTGATTAATGATCCAGCAAGCATAAGGAAGGCCGGGAGAGGGTGCACTCTAGACAAGGGTACAGTGTCGGACCGGGGGCGGCCCGGAAGGCCAGCGCGGCTGGGAATGCCTAAGGGGAGCCACGGCCGCCCAGTGCACAGCACCCCGAATTTCACCTAAAACTGGCTGACAGACCTGCAAGGGCGCAAAAGCCCGACTGCTCAGCCAAAAGAAAAAAATACAAGAAAATCAATCCTTGACTCTGCTTCGATCACAGAAAAACAACAGTTCAACCTGGCCCAGGCCAGAGCCAACCTCCACCTGGACCAGGACCGAGCTAACGTCTACCTGGATCAGAACACAGCCAGTGTCCATCTGGATGGTAAGACAGCCAATTCCCACCTGGACCATAACAAAGCCAACATCCAACTGAACTCCAATAGAGCCCAAGTCCACCTGGATTGGAATCCTATACCAAGTTTTGAAAAATGCAAAGGGATATGCAACATTCTCCATCTAGCCCAGCTCTCAGAAACATTTTTAATCCATGTATAACAGCAGGACTGCCAACAAACCTTTAATGAAGCTCTCAAAATAGGATTATGAGAATCTGGGGGCGGGTTCCTCTTCCACTCCTCTGAGAGGGCCATCGATTTTCCAGGCGAGTGCCAAACTAACACCAAATCCCATCTGAAGCCGGCAAGCACAACCATAATTGTGCTAATCGGGGGCAGGACAGCGACCCCGGTGGTGTCGGGCTTAGTCAGGTCCCAAACACGTCGGTTTTCCTTCAGAAACAGCAACCCGTTCACACACTGGACCTCGCCAACCAGAAAGAGAACCACCATGGCCCATAGTACTTTTCAGAGCACAGTACGGCTTTTTCTCCTGAAAGGAGTGTTTCTTTTTATTCCATGGAAAAAGCAGTTCAAAGCCACCAAATCAAAGTCTGGGGAGAGAGAGTGCGACTAAGAGAGGATTAAATATTAAAGGGTATTTGGGGCCCGTGTGAAAAAAGCTGTTCTAATTGGATTCAGTCTTAGAGGCCCGAAGGACAGCTGCTGGAGAGAATGGGCCGAAGCAGAACCCAGACCGTGTGACTGCTGCAAGCCGGACCCGGCCAACTGACACACCAACCGATGACACAGGTCCATTACTGGACAGTCGGCAGGACGCTGGTAAGACTACAACTACTCATGACCTTGTTAACACCCGGCTCCCACCACAGAAGGGTGTGAGTGTTTGCTTTGCTCATAACACCCCCTTGCTAATTTGCCCCCATGCAGAAAAGCCGGTGCCCCAACACGTCATTAAAATCTCATCGCTAATTTAAGGTCACGTCACATCTATGCTCACGCAAAAGTTGTCAATGAATGTTCGCTGGGTATTCTTCAATCTTTGCATAAAAAAGTTATTTAAAACCCTACATTCATCAAAAATACTGTCTTCCTCAGTGTCTCTCTCCCAAGGGCAACCTTCTGCAGTCATTTTGGATCAGATGACATGTAAACAGACGCCATCTTGCCTCCAAAGCCACCTCCTGACCTACTACATCCCAGCCTCTACGTGGATATCCCTCTGAACCGTCAAGGAGGCAAAGACTCACACCGGTCCACTGATGGCGCTTTTCCACTGCATAGTATGGTACGACACGGTTCAGTTCAGCTCACTTTTGGGGGGTTTTCCACTGGGAACAGTACCTGGTACCTGGTCCCTTTTTTAG
>JAODKN010000082.1:1176400-1194310 GCA_026774425.1 Petrocephalus zakoni
TGAATAATCCCGCCCACTCTAAAGCGGCACTAAACTGCAGTCGAAACGCAAACCGAGCCGAACTGAGCCAAACCAAACTGAGCTGTACTGAACCGTGTCGTACCGTACTATGCAGTGGAAAAGCGCCATAAAACACCATCACACGCAATCCCACAAAGGATCTTGCTGGATGATCAGCTGCCAAAAAACCCCCACAAACCCCACAAAATAAAACAAAATACATAAAAAAAGACGAGCAGGTCAACATGTGGTAAGTAGGGTGCGACTCAGCTTCAAAGCTTTAACACGATGGTGAGGAAACCAGCAGTTTAGCGAAGGAAGTACTCTGAAACCAGGTTATGGCTCTAAGGAAGCCTAAGAGAAGCTGCAGCCATTTTTACGCACAGAATGAAACTTGCTGAAGAGGAGGCAGAAGGTTGCGTAATTATTGCCGTCCACAATCACTCACTCGCCAGACGAGGATGCTAAGCAACTTCACGACAGTTCATTAAACAAACAAAGGGAACTGGCGCATAATCGCTAAGCAGTCAGCTCCAGGCCACGCTGCCTAGCGACCGCCATGCCGAGATGCCATTTCACTCTGCTATGAAGTAGCTCGTCTGAAATAAGCTCGTCAAATACAGAGATCGGCACATAAGGAAGGTGGTGTGTGGCTCTGTGGGTTAGGACACTGGGCCAGTGATCAGAAGGTCAGAGTCGGCAGAGTGATGTCACCGCTGGGCCATAAGTGCACCAAGGCAGGTCCCTTTAAAAAGCTCACCATAAGTGCACCATGGCAGGTCCCTTTAAAACGCTCACCATAAGTGCACCGTGGCAGGTCCCTTTAAAACGCTCACCATAAGTGCACCATGGCAGGTCCCTTTAAAACGCTCACCATAAGTGCACCGTGGCAGGTCCCTTTAAAATGCTCGCCATAAGGGCACCATGGCAGGTCCCTTTAAAACGCTCGCAGTCAGTGCACCGTGGCAGGTCCCTTTAAAACGCTCACCATAAGTGCACCGTGGCAGGTCCCTTTAAAACGCTCGCCATAAGGGCACCTTGGCTGGTCCCTTTAAAACGCTCGCCGTCAGTGCACCGTGGCAGGGCCCTTGAAAACGCTCACCATAAGTGCACCATGGCAGGTCCCTTTAAAAAGCTCACCATAAGTGCACCATGGCAGGTCCCTTTAAAACGCTCACCATAAGTGCACCGTGGCAGGTCCCTTTAAAACGCTCACCATAAGGGCACCATGGCAGGTCCCTTTAAAACGCTCGCCATAAGTGCACCTTGGCAGGTCCCTTTAAAACGGTCGCCATATGTGCACCTTGGCAGGTCCCTTTAAAACGGTCGCCATAAGTGCACCTTGGCAGGTCCCTTTAAAACGGTCGCAGTCAGTGCACCATGGCAGGTCCCTTTAAAACGCTCGCCATAAGTGCACCGTGGCAGGTCCCTTTAAAATGCTTGCCGTCAGGTCCGGGTGATGCCGCCCCGGTAGTGATGCCGCCCCGGTGGTGACAAATCGGGCTTTATCACAGAGCACAGAGGCTGATTCTAACCCCAGGCCGGCCACAGGAGATGCCCTGACCCTGACGTGCGGCTAGCTGGAGATGTGGCCGCCTGGCACAGCCGGAGAAAGAGGAACAGACCAGACCTTCCTTTCCAGTTTTTTCAGGAAACGAAAAAGCAAAACGGATATTAACGCATCTCACAATATTCCCTGCTTACATAAACCAGCGGCGGTCATTAATCTTTAATCTATTACACACCTCTTAAGTTTGGCTGTTCTAACATATTATTCTCCATTTCGCTTAAAGCACCCCACATCTAATTTATTTTCTGTCTACCCATTAACTTTGTTTAATCAGTTCTCGTGCACCACAAACATGTTTCCTTTTCCTGCAAAGTGCGTCAAAACAAAAGTGCGTGTTTTAAACGCATCTTGGATTACTTTTTCATATTGATAATGAGACAAATGTTAAGCTAGCTTCAGCCAGTCGTAAACTTGCGACATTTAAGCCTGTTTGGACAACAAGGGCACCGGACCACCTGCAAACAAGGGCCAGTGTTTCGGCAGGGGGTGGGGGGCAGGCTTGGAGGTCACCCCCGAAACGGCCAGATGTGAAGCTGCCAGGTGGCAAATAAAATGTGGCTATTTTGGAATTTTCCTCTGATATTACACACCCCCCCACACCCCCACTGTCGGCAGCTGCCCATCGTGCAGTCCCCTGGTCCGGTTTTTCCTCCTCTCCATCAGCACGGTAATGGGAGGACATTTCTGTGGGCGATACAACACACATGAACCAGGCGCTGGGCACGAGCGTCAGCGTGTCAGCATTTAATCTATTAAAACACAGAGTGCATCTTCAGGGTCCCGCACATGTCATAACCCGTGCCGACGCGTTTCCGCAGTTGTGGCGTCCCTGGCTCCATACGTGGGCAGAGCGTGTTCCGCATGCCAAGCCTCCCCGAAACCCATGCCAGTTTCCTGTGTGCCCCCTCCCCGTCGCCCAGCCAACACCAGCTGGCACTCGAAGAGCCAGCTCTATATTTACATAACGCTGACATCATGCCTGGGGCCTCGAGCGTGCTCCTCTGCGACGTGCGCGACTCGGAGGAGGGCTCGCAGAGAGGCCCTCGCTGGAGATGGCGTGGCCGGCAGGATTCTTATGGCCTTGCTGCCGGAGTCGAAAAGATCGCTCTCGGCTGAGAGGGACCTCCAGTCAGAGTCACATTCTGAGCATGCACAAGCACTGACTGTAGAAACAGAAGGCTGTTTACGGCTGCACACAGCTCTGCAAACAATCTGGGACTAACGCTGCAGGCCCTGGAGACAGCCATGATGATAACCTATAGGACTTCGCTAAATGCACCAGTCGCCATTAACACTTATAGCAGATATAGCCGACCGACCCTAAAACTAAAGTAAGTGACTTACTAATGCATTCCTCACATAAACATTAACTATGGATTTGGGACCGGCCCCCTCCCCAAATTAATGATTTTGTAACTTTAAACAGTTTTGGTACCTTTATCAGTATGTTTCTCAGAACCAGAGCCTGACAAACACGATTTGTAAGGCATTTGGGTCACAGTTCTGCTGACATCCTACTCCTGCCCAGGACAGCATCCTTTTTGGCTCCTACTGGCTCCCATGCCTGACCTGAAGCCCTGCACGTCTCAGAGGAAACATCTTCAATCAATAAATACAGAAAAAGCGGAACAGAGGCTTTTTAGTACCTGGGCTGCAGCAAGTTACAATTTCAAGGTGACCGACCTGGGAGAAAGAAAATGATTCAGCATGTATTTCGGCCAGCATCAGAACCGGGAACCCGGGGCCGTTATCGCCAAACCTCAGGCGTCTTGTGTGCATCTGCCACTTATGTCAGACTGCTACCAGGCAGGGGCATAAATCAGCCCCCGGAAAGACAGATGGGGGGCCGCACATGTGGGCTGACAGCCACATGTATACTGGGGGCGCAGCGGAGGCGCAGGGACACTCCGACCGCACGAAAGGCCAATCAGCCCCGGCTCTCCTCACAATCCCGGGGGGGGGGGGACGCCTGGTGTTATTAAAAGAGCCGCATCAGCCCTGCCTCCACGCCCACACGGGCGGCGTGACTTTCCAAACCAGGGTCGCTTTCCCCACGATCGCAAAAGCGCATAAATCATCACCGATACAATTAAAAATTAGGTGCAGCCGAGGTCACGCTCAAACTATACAGAAACGACGAAAAGCAGCTTCAAAACCCCCAAATGCCTGGGAAGCTGCGTGCATTTGCCCCACCGCAGCGAGATCCGATATAATAAGTGAAATAAAGAGCGCTTCTGCCTGACAGCTGTTACGCAAGCGTCGGTACCAGAAAGCAGTGTGCAGGTTCACCAAAACACCCCCCAGAAGGGGGTGCAGGCCGTTCATCGCTTTGCAATAGTCCTGAATATAAAAAGGGCCATTACACAGCTGATAGGGAGAGATCGGCCGTCGCCCGCTTACCCGCAAGCCCACCGCCGCCGTCGCCGTCCCCATGGCCCTTCCGCTTCTGCAGGATGAAGTAGGGATTCGCCCGCTCCGTGATCCACAGAGCGCCGGCCAGCAGAACCTCGTCTGGGTTAAGCCACATCTTCCGTCAAGAGGGCATCAAACCGCCACGATGCCTCTGTGCCAATTTCTGTATTTATTTGTCGTTACAATAAAATAAAAATAAATGAATAAATAAATAAACGCGCGGCCACGGAGGCTGGAAAGAAATCGGCCGGGAAAAGACGGTCTATTGGTGCCGAGGCGCACAAAGCGACATGGCTATGCCGATAAGCGCGGACCCATTCGGGTATGACAAAGCGTCTTCGGGCGCCGCAGCCACAATCCCCCCGTGCGAATAAAAATCAAGGATTAAAAGGGAATTCGGAGACGGGCATCTTCGGATCACCGGCGAGAAATGTGCAGAAATGCGGCATTAGAGAGCGCGTCTGCGGGCGGAGCGGAGCGGCTCCGCGGATCAGCCGGAGCTCCGCCGTGCGCAAAGGCAGCCTATCGGGCGCCGCCGCTGCGTCGCATCTCACAGCCGCCACATCGTAACCGTGCAACCGCCGGCCGACCCCCCGAGAAACAATAACGTTGTTGCAATAATGTTGCAAGGGAACAAAGCGACTGCCGACCTAAGGTAGCCCCCGGAACGCCAGCGCAGTATCAACAAAGCGCGTCATGGGGCGGCCGCGCCGATGCGCGTCCCGTGACGTAACCGTGCGGGAGCGACAGGCCCCGCCCCCCCGAAGATGGACGTGCAGCTGAGCATGGGCACATGGGCATACGTCGTAGTGCGCGTCCGTGACACCCACGTGAGACAATGGCATACGCTCCCGTGATAAATATTAGATACAGGTTTATGTGTGTGTTAACGTCTCTATCATATGTATGGATGCATAATGTACAGGGGGTGATCAAAGAAATGGAAATGGATAGCGATATGTATCAAGGGCCGGAAAACAAGGTGTGGAAATCTGCTTTGCACTCTGTTTTCTCATTAAATCTCTCTGGAAGCCATATAAGGTATCTGACTTAATCCAACCTCACCTTTAGAGGTATGAGGGCTGGAACAATCAGGAAGGTGCACCTGTTTCTGCAGAAATGGCTTCATGTTTCTTGGGAATTATAGGATTGCAGAACAATCAATGGGCCAAATCATTCCCGTGAGCCGCCACCCGCACTGGGTGGACAAGTTTTACGGGTCTCTGACATTTTTTGAACGACATAAATTAGTCCATGGACGTCCAAAGGTTGGGAAGCCGTAGGCTAGACGACTCACCTGCTCCCATGGTTGCAACCACTGTTCTGCTTTGCTGGTGTAACTATCCATACTCCAGTATGCTATCATGTGTGACACAATAACGAATTTAGCAGATTTAGTTACTGACACACACACAAACCAAGTGTGCATACGTTTCTCCATTGCCTGTGCATGTATGGTGGCACAGTGATTAGTACAGTTGCCTTGCACCTCTGGGACCTGGGTTCCAGTCTCCACCGTGGCTTCACATGTGTGGAGTTTGTATGTGCTCGCTGTCATCGTGGTTTTTTTTCCAGGTATTCCGGTTTTCCCCCACAGTCCAAAAACAGGCTGAGACTAATTGCCTGTAAAATACCTGTAGGTCTTCTGGTGTGCCCTGCGATGGGCTGGAACCCTGTTCTGGGTTGTCCACTGTCTTGTACCTGTAACATCTGGGATAGGCTCTGGACCCCCCACAACCCTGCATAGTACAAGTGGTGTGGTACAGTGGTTACAGGAAACAGATGGATGGATGTGCATGTGTGTGAATGAGCTGGAGTCCTTGGGTCCCCTACTGCTTACGCTGAGCATTTCTGGGGGCAGGCTGTAGGCATGCTGAAGCTCTGTACATAATAAATGGTTACAGAAGATAGGTGGAAATATATGTGTATAATTGGCATGTTTATATTTGGATCACAAATTTCTAAACCCTGAATCAAGATTCTGATAAACAGCAGCATTCTTGGCATCTGCAGAGTAACATGGCAGCTACCCACTGTATAGAGTTGTTCTTTGTTTACTTAGGGATAGTGCAGCGATAACACAACCAGATACGCCAGGTTGACGTTTCACTACTGGGGGGTGGTGTGGAAAGAGCAGGGACTCCTACACTGTCCCAAATAATGAACAAATCAGGAAACCATCACAGTTGTATTCTTTTAATTTAATTTTTGTTTAACTTCTCTTACCTTTGAGATTATGTAAGCTGAACTGTTCAGAATAGACAGTTCTAAAACTCCCATGTGAGCAGATAAACCTGTCTGACAGTTTGCATGCCATCATTTCACTGTTGATGTTTGTACCGTCTGGGAGTCAGCTGACCTCCGGTTGGTGCCAAAGACGGCTGGGTGTGTGATAATGAGGTCAGCAAAGGCCACTAAAACATTATCATGACAAGGCATGCATGTTAAAAGAGAGTGTCTGAAACCCAGCTAGACTGACCAGAATAAGGTCATCCGCTCCGCATTCGTGCGCTCGTCTGAGTGCTATTACATTCCACACAGGAAGGGGGCGCCACACACAGGAAGGCCCATGAACAATCTTCCTTATACATCCCATATTTTTAAGAACATTTGTCAGCCGAACACCTCCTCCACCAATGCAGAATGAAACAAATTTAACAATAATCATCAGAAAAATTTCTAATAGACAGATGAATTAGACTCTGTATAAGTTGCCTAGCAACTGCTGAGGAAACCCAAGATTTGACTAAATCTTAATGAAGGTGGGCGCACTTGATTAGTGGGATGTAAAAATGATTGAATAATTAGCTTATGCTTCTAATGTAATTGACAGCGCTGTACAGAATGACTGACGTTTACCCCATTTAGAGTGCTTACAAAATCAACAAATATACCAATAAAGTAAATGAATAACTAAACCCATAGATACAAACATTCTAGAAAAGGTCAAAAAGTCTGAATATACATATAAAGGGTAATGCTGTTCTATTTATATTAAAGGCTGCCTTCGAGATAAGTGCATGCTTTCCAACCCATGGTACAGGATGTGCTGATTCTAGCTCTCAGAGATCTTACAGAAGTTGGTTAACGGTGTGTGTTCAGGTAAACAAGGCCTTTCCACCCGCTGCATGAATATGTCATCAGCTCGGTGGAGGTGGAAGATGAAAGCATAATTAGCAGATGATAACCGCACGGTTCAGCGACGGAAGACCGCAGCCTAGGGCTGTGTCTGAATCCAAAATGAAGAGTAGCCTGACTGAGGGCGGCATGCACTCCCCACGAAGACCGAAGTGGGTCAGCGCCGGGGCCGAGCTGTTCAGCCAAAACCACCCACTCCAACTTTCATTTTTGTGGTTTGGAGACGCGGGGAACTTCGCAAATAAACAACTTTCAGGCCCCCCACCTCCTGCCCACAGTGAGGAGGGGGAGAGCGGCCCGTATGTGTGGCCGTTCGGTGGAAACAAACACTTTGTTTGTTTAATGGCCATATGGGAGAGATGAAAAAGCATACATGACATTATCTGTTGGGCATGAAAGATCACGTTTTTTCTGCTTTTTCAGTCTTGGATTATGTACTTTTAACTAATGCCATTTACAATTTCACCCTAGCAAATTACAAGGTACAGTAGCAAAGGTACAGCACTGGGTCAGGTACCTCCAGCGCAACTCCAACTCTAGAGCACAGCTCCATTATGCAGGGTTTGGAGCCCACATACATCTGTCATGAACTGGTAGACACCAGCAATAACATACAGAGATTAATGTGGCACATGAGATAAAATGGTGTGAGTTCGTCTCTCTCTTTAGGATTTCTTTGAAGTCACCGCCTACAGGATGGTGTTGTTAAACATTGCTACTGATAGGCTGAATAAAGCAGGAAACCGATAACATGCTGACATTAGAGAAAATGGAGAAAAAAGATATAAATGTTTTTTTTTCCAGTAAGCTTTTTGTTGTGGGAGTTTCTTCTGCCCCCTTGTAGAGGGTGTTCTGCTGCCTTGTGCTGACATTTTGTTATTATTCACAAACGGAGAGACAGAAAAGGCCACGATAGACTAGTTTCTCTGAATCACATCCTGTTTTTAAGTATGTCCGCCTACGTTACAAATACGGACATTTAGCCTATTACAGAAACGGGCTACTTTTTACACAGAGATGGAAAGAACAGTGGTATCCTGGTGATGTAACACAGTTTAAATGCTGTCAAGAAGTCTGACATCATTAATATTCTGTAGATGAATGGCGAATGAGAAGCTGGATAAAACCATGTCTTGATGGGAGGGTGGGGTACATGGGGAGAGGGTGACAATTTGACAAGGACCAAGTCTTTTAAATCGGGCATCGTGATCAGGTTAAGGCCAGGAGCTTATAAGGGATCAGTAAGTGCCCTCCGGTACGCCGGTCTGACATCTAGGAAGGGGAAACTGCAATGAACTTAAAACTTGAACTTAAACAGAGCAGGCAAATTAGTGTAACAGGGATGTCTGAAAATATAATTATAATTTCTTTACTTGCATGCTTTTGCTGCCAAGTACACCACACAGATTTGGTTTACATCATCAGCCGCTATCGCTGCTAAAGTCAGACATGCTGATAAGCCTATACTTCTGCTCTGCCGGGGACACAGTACAAGTGACTGCTTTGCTCCCAGCCCACTTTAACATGAACAGAACTGAGAGAAATCTCTCTTCTCAGCGTGAGAGTGACCAAGCTGAAACTGCCTGTCATAACTGTATGTGTCGGTCTTCTCTGCCAGCTGTGACTCAGAGTTTGGTGCTGAATCATTACCTAGGGCGTAATTAATGTCTGTCCACGGTTCACTCAAAATCTATCATGTCAAGCCAGTCAGCCTAGACTGGTCCTGTTACAGAATAGCATGTGGAGATGGGTGCCAGACCAAAGTGCGGCAGGTGTCACTGGGGCACGCTCGCCTGGCGTAACCCGTCTGCCACAAGCCGACGCCGGGCGGAGTGCTGTCTTCGTGTGGTTGACGCGCTGGTTTACCAAAAAGTCAAAACCCGACAGAGCAGCGCGAGTTCGCATGCAGTAATGCCGATGGGTGTTTTTGCAGCCGGTCTGCAGAACCATAATATGGGGCAAAGGCATAACTTTGGTCTAACCATTGGGGGTGGGTTCAAGTCTTTGCCCTGATTACTGGGGGTTGCATTACCAAGTATTGATATTGGGGGGTCACAACTCTCCCATCCCCCGCATAATTCACGTCTATGATATGTGGCATTATGGTAGAAAGCCTGCATGATAGCGGAAAAAACAGCTCTTTACCCCAGGGCTGCGGTCTGTCACCTTAGCCAGGCGCATCAAGCCGCTCGGCCGCACCTGTCACGGCCCGGGGTGTGTGCGTGTGTGTGCGCTCCGCTCGGGGTACATCGGAAAGGCAGCCTTTCTCTTCTCTCTGCCCCTCAGCGGCAGGCCTAATAATAGTGCCTGCTTCCTTTTACAGATAGCGCTGAGCAGAGAGCCACCGCCGCCCAGAGATAGCAGGTTGTGTGGGCGGTACAAGCCTCCTTTGAAAATGATACCAAAACGAGCTAAATCCTCCAGAATACACAAAAGTACCATATATGAAATGTCTCCATTTGTGGTGTTTCCAAATATATCAGTCTATCACGTTAAATACGGGAACAGGGCGAAGCGGAGAGTAGCGCACTGCTGCAGGGTGCAGACGAAAATAGACTCAATTCGTATGAGTTCTCTAGTGCCCTGATCGGTCGGCTACCCTTGCCTGCCTGCATTCATTTCTCTCAAAATGTTGATTTTAAAAATGTAATCGACTTTTCAAGTAGTTTGTAATCTGCCCACACATATTTTAAAAATGTATTATATTGCTCCATTAAATACCCAGCGTCACAGATTGCGACATTGTGTCATGCAAACAATACCATAATATAAAAAATCACGGCGTGTATAAACTACAGGATACTAATTAAGCTATCGAGAATTGGAGCGACGTGGCCAACGAAGCCACTAGATGGCGGCATTTCATAGTTTTTGTTGCCGTGACGGCGTTGATATGAGTGGCATGTCCGCCACATAGCTGATACCTCTAGCTGTGTAGCGGGTTTTTGCTTCAACTCGTCATTTAGGTTACTAATTAAAGACTGATTAGCTGAGGAGGCCTCACACCTGGGTTTGAACAGCTGCCCTAAAGGTTATCCCGGAAACCTACATACACACTGATAAGACTGGCCATCTCTGCCCTAGGTGGAAGGTAGGGAGACCTGAGACGAGGTGTAGCACGTGTTTGTCAGAAAGTTTATAAAGCCGCCTTTTATACATCCAGTATGAATACTTGCTCTGGGGATTTAAAAGGATAATATTTCCCAAATCGCATCTCAGCTGCGAAATTTGCGGCTTTGCTCTCCATGTCTGCATCGACGTCCCAGGATACGATATGCTTCTGCTTTGGAAATGCCACAATTATTACATCAATACTCCATGTCACATGGGAGCGTGGAACTCTGCCCTGCGCCTTAAAAGGGGGACTCTGCACAGACCATTAAGCAACATAATACTTAACGAAATACGATACACGTTAAACGTTATTACATGTCCGCCACGTCACTTCAGATGTTTCCAGGTTGCATTGCTGCACTGAAAACGTTGCCACGTGGAAACTCAAACCTGTTATGGAGATGCACCATCAACATGAACTGTTTAACTTAAAATGAGGAGAACATGTATTCTGTTAACCAAAATGTGTGTCCTACATAGTGTAAGCGGAAATAAATTCACTGCCTGCGTTACTCAGAACTGTGTGTGTGTGTGTGTGTATATATTTATATATACACATATACACAGTACTGTGCAAAAGTCTTAGGCAGTCAAATGAAATGTTTAAAGCATTTTTTATGCGTAGTATGTGTGTATTTGCTCCTCAATGTGTTACTGAATACCCTAAATACCAGCATACTAATGGTCGAGTAAAAAAATACATGGGTATACATGGGATGTTTGCTGCAAATACTGGGGTGACTTTAGGAGAGGTTTTGAAATGGCTAAGCTGACACACTTCGACAGAAAAAAAACCATAGTTCTACTCTAACATGAAGGTAATTTAAACATCATTTTCTTTGACTGCCGCACAGTACTGTATATATAAAAAACACAAGACAGACATTTGAAAAAATGCAATAAAATTTATTGTATCTCACAATCATTGACACGTGCAACATCTGACTAGAACAGTATATCAACACAGCTGCACATATTTACATGGTCATCTATATAACAAAATAGCAATACTGTGTAACTCTGCTGGATAGTGTATTCAGCCTTGTAGTAGGAAGTGTCCCTTGGCCTACATCTGCCAGGCAGAAGACATGGTGCTTCATGCCCGTTCGCCTTCCGACTGTACGTCACGGGATCAATCAGAAAGCATCAGAAACACCCATTCTGTAGACTTATGTCTCCCCACCTCTAAAGTGCATTAAAGGAAGATGTGTACTACCTGTTCAAAAGGAAAATTAATATCAAAAGACAAGAGTGGGGGGGGGGGCAATTGTACCGGGGGCACAAATAATCTTGAGTCTAAAAACAGAGAGAGATACTTACAATCCACATTTGCCTCAAATGCAATGTGCTTATTTATGCAGGTGAAAAAATATGTATATATTTGATGTCACATTCCCTAAAACTGTGCCACTCTAACAATTTACAAAACTAGAAATCTGGACATTCTGTGTTCCCTTTGCACTGGAACCGAAAGATCTACACTAATAAACTGAGATTTGACTACAGTAAGCGAAGGTGGCCGCCCTGAGGTGCGTTTCCCCAAAGCTCCTGTCAGCAGCTAATGCACTTGGACGTATTTGCTCATTCAGCTGCATGGTTCTAACTATTTAAGTTGCTAATGTAGTTAGCAGCTATGCTTTTGGGAAACGCACCCCTGCCCGTTACCATGGGAAACCACAGTTGCCCCTCCCGTCGATAACAGCTGGGCTACAGAAATCCCGGTGAGGGTCATTTTCTTAGAAACTGTAGGACAAATACAGCAACTGACGACTGTGCTGAGCACAGCCCACAAGGTAGTGTTATACATTTTACCAGGAAGTTTTGTTATGTAAAAAACGCTGAAATGCTCATTTATTTAAAATTTCCTCTACAAATAAGCTGCGATCCACTTGTGCTAAAAAGAAAATTCTCATGATGGTTTGACACGTCCGAGCCACACGAACTTAATCATCACCATGCTGAACATGCAGATGTAGTGGAGACTAGCCAATTGGACTAAAGTCTGGCTTTCTCCACAAGGAGAACCGCGTGAGGAGTGGGTGGCCGCGTTGGGGCGCCGTGGCCCGATGGAGGCGGGCCTAATGAAGGACACCTGTCTGGGGCCATTGTGGTGACACGGCACCATGGGAAATCAGCACAGCTGCTAGGAGAAAAAAAAATTAAATAAAAAGGCACTTGAGACAGGCAAGAGAGCATATGGAAAACAGTGGGTCAACGGTTCTGTGCACAGATGTGACGGCATGACTTGCTGGCTAGATTGGAAAAGTAGCACAAATATAAAACAGTGCAAAAGACGAAACACAATGGTTTCGCCTGTGGGGGGGGGGGTGTATATTGATCTGAATAACTGGAACCTGTGTTTGATATTCTTAGGCCGGGTCAGTAACACTTTTGATTTGACTTAACCCGGGGTCAACGGAGAATCCTGCCATTCCGAGGGTGCAGGCACACCGTAGGCCTGCGTTTAGCTAGGCGAGCATCAGTCCACGTTTTGGCAAGACGAGGCCATGGCCGAGTAAACCACCCGCAAAGTCACGCCACGCTGCAGCGAGCCATATTCGCACAAAATCAATTCGGGCTTAAAGCCTTAAAGGATTCCCCAAAAAAACAAAATGCCCATAAGCAGTAAAAACAGGATCAAATGCTCTCTGGACCAGCAATCTTCTGTGCTTCTCTGCCCAGGCTAGCTGGCATTCTCAGCTTGCCCTGTTCTGTCCCAAACGCTGATCTGCCTTGCGTGTGCCCCGCTGGAATGGAGACCATTTAGATCACATCCGCTGACAGTCAGGGCACACCCCCCAATTTGGAAACACTGGCAAGAATCTCTGAAGTGCTTCCAAGCAGGTGAATTTGCACACCATTATAGTGGAAGCTGATGCACGAGGGCGCCACTTGGGAACAAGCAGAGGAGCAGCATCTGCTATATTGACCAAAGTCCCTCCCCTCGCCAGCTTAAGATCCCACTGTTCTCAATCCAGCTACTGCAAAACCCTTATCCCGAATAGCTCAGAACCAGAAACAAACTCAAGGTACCTGAACTTTGTCTTGTTCATTTGAAAAGCGGTATGCAAAGAGCTTAAAACAAATTTCAAGCAGATAAGTGGTCTGCTTCTGGGTCTTTTGATTTGAAATTTGTCAATTCAATTCTCAAAAAGTGTGCTCTGGATGGAGGGGGGGAGGGGGGGAAATCGGGCAACAAGGAAGCAATTAAAGGAAACTGATCCATGCAAAGGGGGAAAGTTTAAAAAAACATTCCTCTCCTTCTTTCCTGGAATGCGGCGCGGGCTTATTACTCTGAGCAGGGATCCCCCAGTAAGCCCATCACTTTCTGCTCGTTTGGGAAAATAAACGCACCGGTGACATTCTGGTGATTTGATTAAGCTCGAGTAGCAGAATGGATACTGCTGGCATCCCACAGAGTGTCCTGCGGGCGTGAGGATGCCATCACCTCTCCAGGCCTGATCCGTCTCTTTGGTTGCATGACAAAGAAACGGCGATGAACAAGGAGAGACGGGGGCATTAACACCACATAAAAGCGCGTAACACGGGGCAGGACGCAGTTAAAAAACACTTTAAAGTGTGTAATACAGTAAAAAGACTCCTCGTTCTACAACATTCGGTGACTATGTAAACAGGATTACTTTTTTTTTTTCCTTCAATCCCCAACTACAAAAATAAAACTTTCAATACTAAAATAAAGGTCATCTGTCAGATTTCAGCTTCCTTCCACTCGCGATAACACGCCTTCAAGCCTTAAAAATAATCACATTAAAATCCGAGCTCAGTGATGCCATGGAAATGTACTTAAACTCTGCAAATAATTTACTATTCCGAGAGCGGCTTATTTTGCTTTCCCCCGTAAGCGCATGCAGGCCGCCACGCACCTTAGTGCCCCGTTCCCATGGAAACGGTCTTTTGCGCGTCTCGTGACCCGGCACTCGTCCCGCATGTGTGTTCCGCCCCGGAAGCGCGTTTGTGATGAGAACACCACAAGCAGCTCTGCACACGTGCAGAACTCGGTGCAGCGGCGCGCGTTTGTGAGGAGAACACCACAAGCAGCTCTGCACACGTGCAGAACTCGGTGCAGCGCCACGCGTTTGTGAGGAGAACACCACAAGCAGCTCCGCACACGTGCAGAACTCGGTGCAGCGCCGCATTCTGAGCCAGTGCACCTGCACAGTGCACTGCAGTGTCCAGTCGGCAAACCGCGGAGTTTGTTGACCCGTTTTCTGCTGTGGAACCACCATATGAAGCCTGGGCATGGACAGAAATTGGTTCATAGGGTTCCGACCAATAGGGCCAAGGATTGGGAGGAAGCCATTATAAACACCTACAAGAAAATGACAAACTGTTCTATGGATTTAAGTTTGAGAACTAAAAAGGACCTAAATTCTTACACCATATAGGGGGGGGGGAGGGAAAGAGATGGGTGCAAAAAAAGTTTACAGTGTGATCACTGAACAATTCACTGCCCATCAGAACAGGGCAGTGCCCACCAGCAAATCCAGGATACAGTAACTGTAAGCAAGTGCTGAATGCAATATATATATCTATATATATGCGGAAGTTGTGTCTTTTCCTGGAATAGTTTGGCAGTGATCTCATAAAAAGAAATCAACATGACATTTCCAGTGGAGAAAAGGGAAGCAGGTTAAAACGGCGGCGTCCAGAACTCGGCAGAGATGTTGTCCTTGAAACACAACCAAAAAAAAGAAAGAAAAAAAAAGAGCTGGGATTTTTCCGTCCTGGTTTCTCTGTCTTTTCTAGCCAGCTGCAAGGAGCTTTAAAAAGAGAGAACATCAGGCGAGACCAAGCCCAGCTGATAATGTGCAAATCCAGAACAGAAGCGAGAGAGAGAGAGAGAGGAAATTTTGGAAAGACAGAGATAATATCGCTGTGTTTCTATTGCTTATCTGAACCACTGTTGTCCAGACCACACAGGACAGGAGTTCCCATCATCCTGTGAACCCCACCCTCATCGCCAACTGCACTGTCCACCCCCCCATAGCAGACTGCTGGTTGGCTCGGCTCAGGACTTGATCTCCTCCCGATCCTGCTCTGAAGACAGCTCCACGTCCGAGAGCCCGGCCTCCACAGCCATGATGAGGGAAGTGTCCGAATCACTGCTCATGGGGGGCTGGTGCTCACCTGGGGGGGAGCAATATGGTCAGGTACCTCACAGTAATCTACAAAATACCTGAAAGTGTATCATATTTTCCAACCCAGTCATCGGGGACCCCCAGACAGCCCAGTTTTTGTTCCCTCCCTGCTCCCAGTGCGCCTGCACCAGATGTTCCTGATTGACTGGGCCGCTGATGGGGAACTGCGAAGGAGCAAACATGCAGACCGCCTGCCAGTTCCTGAAGGCTGGGTCACGAAATCCGGCTCCAGAGCTCCACTGTACAACATCGCGAACATGGGTCAGTATTCTGGGCCCAAGGCAGATAGTGATGTGAGAGGGAGCATCTCGAGAGTCAGTGACAGGTCACAGCCAGACGGTACTGGTAAGGTGTACAAATATTTTCTGCTCCAGAACTCTGTAGCTTGCAGTCTGCACTGCTGCTCGGCCTGAAACCTTGTCCACCCACTAAGAAAATAAAAATATTAATAGAAAACACCGATATTCCCACTGACATCCCAGGTGAACTGTAATCAAACATGTCAACTTGGCTGACGTCAGTGTGACTCGGTTGCCATGGCAGCGGCCAGTTGCCTCCAGAGCACAAAATCCAAGCGACAGTGGATACGCGAGTACCTGATTGCAGGCCCCCCCGGGGGCTGGTGCGCATCGCTATAGTAACAGCTCTCGTAAAACAGGAGGGACCAGCAAACTCTTATACAGGCGGCACCTTCGCCCAAGGGCCGGATTCAAAGGAATAATGGCAATGAACTGATTTCCCATTGAG
This sequence comes from Petrocephalus zakoni, assembly GCA_026774425.1. Taxonomy (NCBI): domain Eukaryota; kingdom Metazoa; phylum Chordata; class Actinopteri; order Osteoglossiformes; family Mormyridae; genus Petrocephalus; species Petrocephalus zakoni. The sequence goes on from JAODKN010000082.1 coordinate 1,192,541, forward strand.
TAGACAGATTGAGAGGAAACGTTAATTCCGTCGTTAGCATCATATTTAAATCCTTAATGCAGGGGTGCCCAATCTTACCCACAAAGGGCCGGTGTGTATGCAGGTTTTCGGGATAACCTTTAGATCAGATGTTTGAACCCAGATGTGATGACTCTTCGGCCAATCAGTCCTCTAATTAGTGATCTAATTAGGGAGTTGCAGCGAAAACCTGCATGCACACTGGCCGTTTGCGGATAAGATTGGGCACCCCTGCCTTAATGAGTTTGCCTTACAGCACCAGCCAAGAGCCAATCTAACGTTAAGTCTGAATTTATGTAACAGCCACTGGGTGGCACTATCTATATAGGCAGTCCTATCCTGGTTATCGGTGTCGCGGTATCACTCGAAACACACTGTTATTCACAGCACTTTTCCATGAAAAGCCACTGTGCTGCTATGCAGGCTGAACGGATATGGAACATTAAAGAAAAGATGGCCAACTCCTCTGTGCTTGTCAGAGCAGAATGCTGAGCACATTCTTGCTGCAATGGAGGCAGTGACAGTGGAGCGGCACCACGCCAAGGTAAACACAGACAGTCAAGTGTCATCTTACAAAGAGAGGAAGGAAAAAAGTCAACCCCGTAAGCGAGAAAAAAAAACATCACATGCATAAGCTGTCACTTGATATATTTCTGTGCGTGACCTGCAAGTAGAATAGTCTGCTTATATTTATAGACAGGACAGACAGGCCCAGCATAAGCTGGAGTCAAGAGGGACTGGGCCCACACAAACCTGAGCCACCCGGAATGGGGTCAGCGAGCCACAGTCAATGGGGACAGGGCCCCCCAAGCCATGGTCAATAAGATACATGGAAAAACATAAGTGGCATAACAGTGTGGACTCACTGCTGGCAATGTGGCGGCTCTCTCCGGCCTGAGCAAGCGTGTCAATGTCTGGGAGGACCTGAGGAAGGCTAACTGTCCCTGCCCCAGGGTCCAGCACCACTGAGCTCTCATTTGCCGTGAGGTCACTGGCTCCCGACAACTGATTGGTGGGCGGGCCGCCCACCGAGGCCTCGTAGTCTGGCGGGACGTCGTCAGAGCAGTCGGCGTTGGGCTGGGAGTAAAGAGCACAGATTGGTGAGGACAGTCTATGCGTTGGATTGGGCCCAAAGGTCACAGGTCATAGGTTAAGGGTGAGAGTACAGACGTACAGGGATGCCCAGGGCCTTTAGGATGTTCATCTTGCACATGGGACAAGTCCGGTGGTCCTGCAGCCAGGGGTCAACACAGTTCTTGTGGAAGACATGCCTGGTAGGATGAAGGAAGAAAACAAAAAAACACATAAATCCTATCATGGGTGCTGTACAAGCCCACCTCAGTTCCACTAGATACATAGTACCTGTGGCCAGACAGTGCACATTTTTGTTCCTTCTCAGCTCTCAGCAGACCTGAACTAAACAGTTGAGAACATCAAATACCTGGTACAGGCATGCTGGGAGGTGGCAGGGAGCAAAGATGTGGACCGTCTGGAGGGCCCCCCAGAAACACCGACATACAGAAATGACCCAAACCGAAAACTAGGGCTGAATGATTTATTGATTTCAAATCGAAATCAAGATTTTAAACAATGTGATTAGCAAATCACAAAGGCTGCGATTTAGGATATGCATTATTCAGCACGTCTGACCCAGGGTTTAAAATTATCCTGAGAGTAGTTTTGCAAATTCATTCTGTCCTCCTTGTGTGACAGTCAGTCTCACCAATCAGAAGTGCCGTGCTCCTCGCGTGC
>JAODKN010000082.1:1221086-1246735 GCA_026774425.1 Petrocephalus zakoni
GTGTATATTTCAGCAGGAGCTCGGCGAATGCGTCCCCGGGGACCCAGTCAATATTATGGCATCCAAAGGGTTAATACGCGCATTAATACTGCCTGAGTTGTGCAATAAGGCTGTCTAATCCACTTAAATTGAGTTGTTATTGTTCCGCTCAAGCAGCACGTGAGGAACTCTCACAAATGGTGTGGAGCTCCGTGCTCCATCAGAGCAAAGTGCCATTTGGTTGGGAGTGGGCCTTGCCAGGGTAGGAGAGACGCATGGCAATGCTTTATGAATGAGTATGACAAAGCCTAGGATGACATCCATTGGCCTCTAGCCAGATTCATTTCTATGCTTTTTGCAGTGAAGGGAAAATCCCCCACTGGGTGCCCCATTGCCCAGTGCGACTGACGCCAGTGGGTCATCTCTTCCTGGCATGTCTCGAATAATAATGCTGCAGATTCTGGAAAATCACCGAATATCCTGTGGCGCCTCTGTGGCAATTTTCAATCGAGGCCATTATGCGAATAAAAAAGGGTAAAACCAGTAGGGTTTCCAAAAGTGATGCCAGACACATCCAGTGATTTACAGAACGCTCCTGGAATGCACTGCTCCTTCTTCCATTGCCGTTGGGTTGTGCCAAGTTACGCTGAGCTGAGAAGCCTGTTGGGGCTGGGAGGCCTTCTACTTGGTATTTATAACATGCTCTTGTTCTCCATTCTTATGCCCAAATCCACCTACTTGTACTTTGTGACAGAAAAGCTTGGACCAATCACTCGAAATCCATTTCAAATCCCGAAAAATTAAAGTCCACTATAAAAACGAATTGATGGCGCATCTACACCGCTGCCCTGTTATTTAGCCCCAATGTTTCGAAAAAAGAGTCTAATTCCATAAATGTGTAATAAACGGCAAAACACAGGAGGCGTTCAAACGCAAATGCCGGTTCGTGGGAAACGTGAACCTGCCCATTGTGAGGCTGGGATGCACGTGAACTCGTGCGGTCGATATGGCCAACATGGTGTGGCGGGAGACGCATCCTGCTTGTAGACTGGGGGCCACGATGCTATGCGAACGATTCCCTGGTCATGACATCCCAAACCATCCAGGGCCTGACATCATCTCACAACCCAGCACAAAGGGTGCCAGCCGGCTGGAGCAGTAAATCTTTAACAAACACTGTCAGAACTTGTTCTAACTGTGATCACTTACCAAAGAAGTATTTGTGAGGTCACATGCCCCAACTGTTGTGTAACGGTGACCTGTCTGCACACAGCGTGCACCGATTCACAATACCATCACGGCTGCCCTGCTTTCTGGCCCCTTACTGTTCGGCAGTTTGACTTGACAATCCACAGTGACAGTGACACAGGTCGACAAGTGACGATGCACTATTTCCTCTAGCTATTTTCACGAGCAAGCTTCCTGTAAGTCACGAGACCTCTGTAGCCCGTTCCACTGCATGCCCCAGGAAGGGAACACCCAATTCAATCCCACATTTAAAAAAAAAAGATAAACAACCAAAGCATCAGAGTCTCTCGGCATGGCAGTCACAAGTACTGCGTACTTCACTGTGCTATCGCACAACATCAGTCGCCTCACCGTTCCTGCCAGCCACAAGATCTCCACATTCTTTCGTTTCTTTGTCCCCACGTTCTGTCCCAGAGTTTCGAGTATATCTTTCAAGTCGGTTTGTGTTTGGAAACAAGGTAAACCTGCAGGAGGACAAAGACATGATCAGCCACACATCTCCAAGCTGACCATCTCTCTGTAGCACTCAACTGTACTCAACACTGATGGCTAGGGAACAAAGATATCACATGCAGCTAAACACCACAACTCAGCTGCAGTATGTCTTAAGGGAGGTGACAGTTAGATAGTTTGTCATCTTCACTGATGATTTGCAGTCAACCCTTCAGCGTGGCACAAATACTTACATTCCAGTGGCACCTTATCGCTTAAGGACTTGTAGTAGCCGTTTAAAATCTCAAAGTTTTTCGCATTGATTCGTTCCTGTAAAGAAATGTCCCCAAACCTGGATAAAGATATTACAATTAACACGCTAACATTTATGTATATTTTGCCAATTAGCATTTCTGGCAGTTATAAGTACATTATGCGACGTTCCAATAGCATTATTAACGAGGTGCAGTTAATTAAAAACTGAAACTAATGACAGTTTCCACATGACTAATTGTGGGTAGACAAAAAATAATCTGCACAGGTATTTTTGGATTTTGGGTGTGTGAGGAAATATTTATGACTGAGTAGTATGAATTAAGTATCTCCTCACCAAACATCCAAACAATATGACAGTATAATAAAACCAGATAGTACTCTGCAGTCTATACTAATATCTTTGGATGTTACAAAACATCTTACTTATTAAAAGTATTATACCTGGCTGGAAATCCGGACATGGCCTCCAATGAACAACAAATACCTCTTACCACCCAAGTTAATTTTGGCAAAACTGATCTCGTACAGCGAGCAGCCACAATGGGGAAGGTGCCAAAATCGGACACGTGAAATCGGACTTCCGGACGTTACTGAGGAAGACCAATCAGCTGTAGCGTACCTTTCTGCAATCGTCTGCTGCTCATTTATTCCCACATTAAAGAGCACAGGATACACTTGTAAGGGCTTTCCGTCTTTAATCTCATTGGGTAACGCCTGGAACACGTCGGGTGGCAACGGCACTTCCACCGTGTAGTGGTCCCTGGAACAGAGGGGTGAGATGGAGATATGGTTCAGCCCGTGTTGAGGATACATGCTACTGGTGTGTTGTGGACGACCAGGACCAGGCTTCACAGCTCCACGTTTGTTTCTGTGGAGACTGTGTTTCTGATTGGCTGGTACACATGGGGGTAGGGTGAGGTCTTACCGCCGGCCGAGAATAAGAGGCTGCAGGTGAGCCGGGTTGTCTGACTCCGCCTCCGTGATCCGGAATGCGACTCCTCGCAGGTCCGAAATGCCCACCTCCATATCTTCCAGCATGCCAATCTCCTCACCTGGGGGCAGGGGGCAGAAGACTCATCGGGATCTATCATGGGATGCTCAGAGATCAGGGGCACAAACTGAAAAGGTAATTTCCAGACCTTATTCAGTCCATGGGATACGTGGACAGGGTAAGTTCGTACCTAAGTACCATTTCTGTGCACTTATTGAGTTTTGAATATTTAATGAAAGGTTACATGAGGACTGAGTACGTTTTAGTTCCCAGCACTGTAACATATCATGTAGAAGCCTGACTTTAGGTCACTGGTCTCATCTCGAACAGTTTTAAAAATTTGCTGTTTAATTCCACTCTCCCTTTCATGCCCTGTGCAGCAAATTAGTTGTAATGGAACACTAAAATGAGACTTCAAACACAACACTGTCAATGAGCACTCTAAGAGAGAAGAGGAGGATGATGGGTGTGTTTTGGGAAGGATTTATGGCTGCACACCATAGAGGAAAGTAGATTCGATCAGAGCACACATTTAGTAACAAGACTAAAAGCTCACAAATTTTCCTGGTAATTATTAACCCACAGGCAAAGTACATCTCTTGTGGTTTCGATTCCACTTTCAGTGATACTATTATTTATGTTGGGCAGGATGGGATTGTCCCATTACAAAAGAGCTCCCAGGATCCTTTCCAGCAAATTCCAGTGAACGGCATGTGCTGTATAAAGTGCCGCTGTGTCACTCACGCTTATCGACATGCGATTATTTTTGAGTCGTAGGAGAAGGCGATCGGGAGTACGAGTGTGTGAAAAGTGAAATGAGCTTGGCGGCGGGGCGGGGGCACCCACTGTATGTGCTGAGGAGACTCTCGAACTGAGCCACCAGGCCCACGAGGTGTAGCTGCTGGAGGAAGCCTTTGTCCTGCACGCCGGCGTAGAGCCTCATGAGGAAGCCGCAGGTCAGGGCGGAGAGCTGGGGGGGGGGGGGGCAGAGGGCAGACAGTTAGAAGCTGCTGCCTGCCTGCCGTCCCCAGGGAAGATCTGGGAGCATTTTTATGCCCCATTTGGTTGCTCACGTTACAACCGGTTTCCCTGGATAGTCAAATGACCTGGGGTTTCCTAGGGCCATGAAAAATACCTGACATAAGTGACTCAAATAGCTGCTGGGCTAGATCAAACACCTTAACATGGGAAAGATGGCAATGAAAAGGCAAATTATCACACTTAGAGCAAAATATTCATGTAAATGTTTCACTCCAGGCCCAGGAATTCCACTGTGCAGTTATTAATACAGCTACTGGCTCTCACCCAAGATTAAGCCTGAGTGGTCTCCACTATACGCTGACACAAGTGCCCTCTAATGGTCAAAAAGAGATATCGCAACCATGTTTATATTTTTGGTTTGCTGCATTGCACAGTCCCCCTTGTGGATACAGCTAATACTATACTGTGATCTTTTAGTGCGATACCGAGTAGCTCACTCCGTAAGCAGGATTAGGAAAAGCCAGACAAACAGACAGGCGGTCCCAGGCAGCTAAGTTAGGGCCCGGACCTGTCCCGCGTTTTATTGCCTAACAGACCGCAGATCAAAAGACTGATGATGCCGCAAGACTCCGGCAAACCGTCCTGCACGGAACGCAGGCCTCGCTTGGAAATACGGCATTCAGTGGTAGAGAAAATAGGGCATTTTTTTCATTTCCACTCTTTGATAAATGGCAGGAAAACAGTGACATGACACAAAACTGGGGCCCAGTCTATCTGCCTCTCCTTCCTACCCCTAAAAATACCCGCAAAAATACATTCTTCTGAATAAAAAGAACTGGAGGCCAGGTGAGCCGGTGGCGAGGTGCCTCACAGCCTGACTGAAGACCACGTCCCGCCTCTGTTTCAGTAGCAGACCCTGTGGGATGCTGCACACTGCCTCCTGGAGCAGCACAAACGTCATGGACTTCCGGGCACGGTCCACCACCTCCGTCACGCAGTCCTTCAGCACGTCCACCAGGGGGCGCAGCTGCTCCCGCCAGTCCCCTGGAAAACAAGGAGCACAGCGCCTCCTGCAGTCAGCTCCCATAAAATAGGGGTGTGCAATGTGACGACGTTACAACATGAAGGATTACAACGTGCTGGCGATCTGCCAAAGCAGAGAGATCGTAGTATCGTCTATAGGGCACATTCTGTCCATTGCTGTTCTATGGTTTAGCCTAAAAACAAAACAATGATATTGTGCTGAAGAGCTGCGGATATTCAGGTTTTTTTTATTCTTATTTTATAAATAAAACGAGTAAGAAGGCAGCGACACATTTTTTTTATCATTATTTAGCATTTTAAGAAAAACGTTTTTTTAATAATTATTATCCCAGGGTTGCCAACTTTCACGCATCTGGCATGACACGCTGTCTGACTCTCACGCTCACGCAAGACATCTTATGGCGAATCAATATTATTCAATTATAAACCGAAAATTGATCGTTACATCAAAGGCGTTGGGTAGTTTGCTAACCCTTCAGATTATTTACAAGGTAATATAATGGTTACATACATGTTAATGTGTGTGCAGACTCAAAAAAAGTCTCAAACTGAAAATCTCAGGTGATGGTGACACTATTATATTTTCAAATATTTCAATCACAAATAATAAAGGACAAGAGCCAAAAAGACGCATAATGGCCAACCATACTGTGTTACTGTAATCACTACCGTGTTATTTAAACAGATATTTACTAATGATTATCAAACTGATACGGACATTTTCACTCCTGAACGCAAGCGTCATGGCTACATGCCACGTCTGTGCAAATGAATAACTTAAAAAAAATAACTTAAAAGTCTGACATCGAGTTTACAGGCATATAGAAAATATTATTAGATACCCCGCTTGAGCTTGGGCTCATTCCAGTAATTACAGCTAATATTTCTCATATCTTTTAACAACGGGATATACGGGATATAGTGCAATACAGATGATCAGTGGCAGCAGTGATGAATTACAAGTACAGTAATTCTACCACGATACTTTATTTATTGCCATGAAAATATATGGGTGGAAAACCTATTATGAAATATACAGTAATGCGTAAACATGTTTTCCAGTCAGCTCCGAATATAAAAGTGCATTAAATCCTTCTGCATTGGTTCCCTTTTGATAGCCTTACCCTCACATGTAAAACGTCTCCTTTACATTTAATTTCTGCCTCTCCGTTAAACCTCAATCACTTACAAACTTGTTTTTTATTAGCAATACTATTTTAAAATATTATATATTTTACCAAGGATAAATGGATTGTAAAATACATTTTATTCAACCTACAGTGTATTTACTTCATTAAAGAGTGTAAAAGAGCCTTTGTCGAATAGAAACCGGAAGTTGATTTGCCAGCATACGAATAACCCGGAGTACGTGCGTGCATATAACCCTGTAAAAAATCGTGATCTAATATTTTTGCCATATCGCCCACCCCTACATTAACATTAATATAAGTAACCACAAGGTGGCAGTCTACTCTACATAATCGAGCTATTCAGTTTTAAATGTACTGCCGCTTTCTTAAAAAGACTGGTTCTCAAACTATAGAATGGCTGACTAAGCACTCTTCTATCGTCGTAACAGTTTGCTGCACAGGTTGACAGGCACCTCAAATTTTACAAGGCCCAGGAAGATTAAAGCTTTGAAGAGAAGAGAAAGCATAAAAGAACACCAGCTTGCTCAGTCCAGGCCTGTGGGGCAGAGAGATGGCGCTCTCATGACGGTGCCGCGTGCTGGTAACCCACTGCCTGCTATCTGTGACTATAACCAATCCCATGGGTTGTCCTATCTGTGACCGTATCCAGTCCCATGGGTGCTCCAATCTGTGACTAAGACCAATCCTGCAGGTGCTCCTATCTGTGATCATAACCAATCCTGTGGGTGCTCCTATCTGTGACCATACCCAATCCCATGGGTACTCCTCTCTGCTGGGAACGTCATCAAGTGACTGTGGAATTATTCTACTCCATGACAGAAAATACGCAGAAAAACCAACAAAAATTACAAATAACGAAAACGCAAACCACAGCCTACCAGGGCACAAGGGGGGCGTGGCTTCAGCCTGGGCTGGCTCTGATGGCACCGCCTCCGGGTCATCGCCGTGGCTGTCCCGTATCCGGTCCACCATGGCAATGATGCAGTTCAGGGCCTTGGCGACGTTTGCCCACACCCTGTCCTAGAGCATTCGGACATAGGGCAGCTGTTAAGCCCTGCACCCTAAGCTGCCACACCCCCTCCACATAGAAACACTCAGGCCCCTCGGCGGTCAGTGTGACCCTTATCTATCCTGTATGGAGCCACACCATATTAAATTAATGGGTGGGAGGGCCATGTGCTGTCAATTACTGATTCAACCAATGAATCCCACAGGCTGATTCAACCAATGGGATGTGCCAGGGGCCTAGCCAATCCAGTTACTGATCGCCAATTCATGGTCATTTATCCAAAAGCATCCCTCTCATGTGACAGTGTGTTTGGCCAGGCACGTATATACTTTCATGTTTAATTTGAACCTCTCAATTCAGACAACTGGAGAACAAGACTTCCCAAAAACAAATACATGATGGATTTATTTGAAATTGTATGCTAAAGGCAGTGAACTTTATTGATAGCAGTTCACGTTGACCGAACATCGTTAACAGTGCGATCACCTTTTATTCCGATTCTGAGCTCCGCCTTTCTGTTTATAGGCGGAACTAAAGAGCACTGATGTTAGGGTCTATAGATTACAGATTAAACACCTCGCTGGGCTGCTACAGGACCCGGCTGCTAGCGATCAGCTGTCGGAGACTGTGAGTTACGCTGCACAGCCAGCCCTCGGACACCCACACACCAGCATCCTTGGTGAAAGGTCTTTCTGAAGCTCTGAGACCAAAAATCGCCTTTTGCACAACTGCTATGTGCGCAACAGACATTTGCACTGTTTTGTGGTACATCGTTTGCACTATTCTTATTTCATTTAAAATTGATTATAATTTTATTGTTTTTTTCTTGTACATACGTACAAGCACATGTACATAGAAATAAATACAACAATGATAACCTATCTAAATATTCCTTTGTTGTCCTTATCCCTTTCTATATTAGCAGACAAAGGAATTTCCCCTCATGGGACTTAGTAAAGTTCTATTCTATCCTAACTATTCCATCCTATCATGAATGTAATTTTATCTCATCAGACAGAAGGGTTAGTTTAAACTTGCCCATTCCTCCTCGTCATACTCAGAGTGATGGGGTATGGAGTCCTGGGCTTTCTGAGAGGCAGGGCTGTCCGCTGTGGGTGGGGTCTCACCGCCAGCCCTGCCCACATTGTTACAGACTGGGGGGCCCAGCTTGCTGACGTAGCCTGGGCGCGCGGCATGCAGTGCCAAGAGGGCCGTCTTCACCAGCTCGTCCTTCAGGGCGTGCACAAACTGCTCCGTCTGTGATATGGTGGAGGGGGGGAGAGATTCAGACAGTGCCATTGGCTGTTTGGGTTGGCACGGTGATAAGGAAAGCCCCCCCCCTTTGCTGCAAAAACCAAAGCAACAAAACAGACCTGCAAAGTTACAGCCCATTCGCCGACAACATCTGTGGGAAGCCAAGCCTGACTGGGTGACAGGGCTGCCCAAGAGGCGTGGCAACAAAAATCCTCCAATGGAGCCAAACAGATCCTGTCGGCAGTTACATTTCTCTGACCAATCAGCCAGGAGTGCCACGCCCCGCCTTCCTCCCCTTGGACTCCAAAAGTAACCTGGGGTCAGCTGAGGCCCCACTGTTATTTAAACTGGGCGGAAACAGGTCGGGAGGGGGAAGGAAGAGCCAGAGGTAATGTGCTTGAGGGTCAAGTTGTGTTGTGCCTGCAAGTACCAGCAATGACAACAGGGCTCATACACCAAGAATGTGTCACGACAGGTGGCAAAAGGCACCGGGGCTCAGTCTGGCACCATGTTGCCTTGATGTCCATAATCACACGGCCAGACGCGATCCGAGAGTACGGCGTATAAACAAAGCTGATGGTGCCATTTCAAAATGTAAATAATGAATATATTTATGATTATATTTATCTCCACCAGCAACTGCATGGGATTAATGAGGAAAAAATAATGAACACAAAGGGGTGGAACTTGCATACATATTTATATTGTATGAATAAATAATAAAATTTACAAAATTTATTGTGAGGAAAACACTAATAAATATCCCATTAAATTACTTTCTTTTATTACTGAATGCTACTAATTATATTAAAATTCACAATATTAAACACAATCCACCCTTTCAATTATTAACTGAAATGATTAAGCGGGTATTTTTATCTAACAAACAGCCTGTATGGGATAAACAGTGGCAGATGGATAGATATTGTTTTATCAGAAGCAATGCACATAGTTTGCTGTTTTACTATTGCGATTCAGAAACTTAGACCAAAACCTTACCTTGTGGAGGATTTCCCATAATTCAAAGCTGACCTGAGTCAGTGAGATGCTATCAGACTCGTATGGATGTAGGTTTCACCACCCACATGCCCAGCCGCTGGTTTCCCTCCGGAGATGGTGAGATTTACATCGTTGCTGTAATTATTTCCAACTTTATTAACAGAAAGACGGCTCAGACCTCTGGGAGCTCCTATTATTTTACGCCTGGCAAATATTCGAACAGCCTGTAAAAGCTGATGGACCCCAGCTGAGCAGCCAGTTGAGTGGCTGAGTCCCGTTTGTTTCCGTGACTAATCCGTAGACAGGCTACCCTAACGACCATGAATGAGATCTCTGGGACCAACTGCAGCACCGGAGACAAAAGAACTTACTGAGATCGGCGCCCCCAAGAAGGGCTCTGTAAGCGCATTCTGCTTTTGGAACGACCCGTTTAGTACAAGCCCACTCTCCCCAACCCTAACACTACACAGCTCGGACCGGAGCTCCCTGGGACTTGAACCCATAACCTTTGCATCATTAGCGCAATGCTCTACTTGCTGAGCTACCGTGCATGCATGGGGGCACCCTGGGCGCGTGCAGGCCCGCCCGGCATAGCCAGCTGTCCTTTACGCCCCGGCTCACTGTAATTAGCAGCTCTGCTCCTGCCTGGCCCTCGATAAAACCACTGAGATTCCTGGGAACAGAGTGGATTCCCAGCAGACGGAGTCCTGCCGTCTCAGCTGTTAACCATCCGACAGTCTCTCGGAGCTGGCAGTCTGCCTTGCCGCACCGCCGGCAATCGGCACTCTCCCCCACGATTCGAGGACCCTTGGCCGCCTGCCAGACCGCGGACAAATCCCCAAAGGTAAAACGGCCGGCCACCCCTCCCCTGCAACGGCCACATGCACCCCCCTCCCAGCCGAGCCGCCAATCAAACGCCATGGCGCTGACCAGCCCAACTCGCCCGCGACTTTAATCAGGGCGCCGGGGCGACCGTCACGAAATGAATGTACCAATTAAGCCAGCTGATTGGGCTCTATTCCGCAGCGGCGAGAACAATCTCCGCGAGCAGATTGCAATCTGACAGCACCAGATGCAATTCATTAATTACGCCGATAAAACAAAGTCTATAAACCCGCCGCCGTGGCAATTTATTTCGTTACTTTGGCATTTAGCGACCAATTGCGGGACGGCCCACACGGGGCACTATTAACTACCTCAAGCCCCCCCCACAAAGACCGACCCCATGGTGGTCACGTTAAGCAATTTCAGTTTCAATTTCAACTCCTAACCCTACAGAGGAGCATTAGCATAATGCATTCATAACGCGGACCCGACCCGATCAGGGAACCACTCGGAGATTAGGGCGGAGATTCAAGCTCCTGATGAGAGGATGCTGGTTCAGCCTGAGGTTCGGGAGACACTGATAAGCCCTGGAGTGAAGGGATCCAGGCAGTGTTTTTGGACACAGCCTGAGAATCGCAATTCAGGCAGCTTCTTCCTGTGCCAAAGTGACTTCCTTCCTTCCTGTTATACGAGTTTCTCATTCCTGGGTGTAATAGGCTGCAAACACCGAGAATCAGGTACTGGCGGTTTCTTGGGCCCCGACTCAAAAAGTCATGTCAGGGTTCCCCCCCTTTACCCACCCTGTCCCGCCAAGAGTCACATAATCATCGCTAACTATTTGGTTCACAGAACACACTTCTTCATCTTCTCCCAAATAAGGAATGCCAGTATTTAAAATTTAGTGCAGTAACGATTTGTGGCCAACAGGGGGCAAATGCGTGCTTAAATTGGTGGAAAACAAGGGGGCAGGTCAGTCCATGGTTGACGACGGCTGACTCCCATACCAAACTCATGTCCTCGAAGATGATGCCACAGCCTTTTGGTAGGACGGAAAGGCGATAACGCACCTTGTCAGAGAGCGTCTGCAGCGCCTCCTTCAGGCAGTCGAGAGATTGCTGCTGGGCAGACTCCAGGAGCCGGTCGGCGAGGCTGGAGATGAGGGGGTGCAGCTGGCCGATGCGGGTGAGGATCTGGCGGGCTTTGGCCGTGTCCTCTGGGGAGTAGTAGATGCACTGGTACGCCGTGCTGAAGCTGATCGGGGGGGGAGGGTGTTAGTGAGGTGTGGACACCATGCTGGTCATCAATTAATGGGGGAGGGTTGCAGCTGCTATAAACCATGACTAATGGGAGGGTGAATAAAAATGGACACGCCCCCCCCTCGCTCAAGACGTTTTCCTGAGAGCAGCAGAAACAGCTCTGTGCCGGGGGGGCTGCGTCCCACATCGGGACGCACGCGGCCGTGTTTTACAAGTCGAGAATTTCCCCTGACGGCACAGAGAAAGAGCCCAGAAAAGATCGATACAGAACGAGCCCTGCATCTGCAGAATTTACATCCAGATCAATGAACTCGCGCTGAGGCCTGTAGTACCACAAGTGTCCAGGAGGGGCAGCAGCTCAGCAGGGGGTTATGAAACCGGCATGCAGATTAAACATCTGCAAGTTCAGGCTCCTGGTAAAGGCTTGGCATGCATTTTTTTACACAGTTTTAACATGCCTGTCAGCCAGTCTGTCCATAAGAATAATAGCCTTAGAAACTTAACTAACCAGTGAGGTCAAACATATATTGGGACTTACAGTACTTATAACACAGAGATTACAATGGAGGTGACCACGTTTTAGCCAGGAGCACGTGACCTGCAGTCACTGTATTCTCCTTCCTGAACAATCCAGATATGTGGCGCCTTCCCACCCTGCCCGGCCCCGTGAGGCTGGCAGGAGAGGCAATTAGCGACACTCGCGGCTAATTAAAAAAACAAAGGGCCTTTCAGCCGGAGCTGGAGCCATAAGGCAGGGCAGGGCACACCGAGGCCATCTCGCCGCGCCGCTCGCCGTCGTCCCAAACACGCCCCATTAACGAGGGAGAGGGCCTCCGCAAATGACACCACACTGCGGCGCTCACATGACGCCCGACATCCCGGCTCTGTACTCGGCCACCCTCCCTGGCCATGCCGGCTCCACGCTTAATGAAAGCTTTTACTGCAGCTTTTTTACTGAATCTCCGTACTCTAGTAAAATATTTATTATATACATTTACTCTTCTGTTTTTACCACTCCCCCCCCCAGAGCTATTAACTGTCGTGGAGTGGGGGGCGCTTTAAGGAAATTGAAAGCTAAGAACGGTTTTGTGTGATCCGGCGATTTTATTCATTCTGATTTATTCATTTTGATTTATGTCCATGTTACACGCAAAATAAAAACACAGGAAAACAGGGCAAGCATGAAAGAAGGGTGTGCGAATGGGAGTAAGGAGATGGGGCTGGGTTACTGGGAGGCTGCCCACCCCGGAGCCCTTCCCAGCATGCACCGGTACGGCGGCATCGCGCCGCTTCTGCTGCTTTAATCTCTGAGCAGGCTTCTCGCCAGGCTCAGCCCCGGCTCCGTCCCTGACTGTCTCTGCTCCAACATGTGACAGTAGAGGGGGGCTTTTGGCTGGTTTAAGCCTTTCAACCCTCATGGGCGGCTCGGACAGCCCGGCTTGGGCCGGAGACCCAGAACGAGCAAACAAGGCGTACTGATGGACGGCTGGGCGAGGTTTGTGCAGGTGCTTATTTTGGGAAGGCAAACCCTCTCTGGGCTTTGCAACTAATTCCAAAAAACACAACAAATGTTTTTCCCTGTTAATTTCCAGCAAGCCGAACCGATGTCTAGCTTCACAACCAAAAAGACATCAATAAAGAAACAGCAACATCTTTTGACTAAATTCACATAAAACATCATTCCTTTTCTCTCCTTCAGCATCTACTGTAATTGTAAAGCTGTGATCCATATGAAAGGCTCATTCGCACAGTAGAGCCTCCACAGTGAAATTGGGAGCTAAACTGTCAAACAGGCGAAAATATTTCCCCATTTTTCTCCCTGCAGAAACAGGGAATACAAAGGAACATGAATAGATTGTGAATGATGAGAGAAACAGAGGATGCATCAATTACTGTTTCATTAACCCGGCCATCTGAAGCACATAACTAACTAAGAACAGGAAGCTGATATCTACTCTGAACAGTGAACTTAAACATCACAGTGAAATACCACGTTTAAAGGTACAAAGAGTACAATGGGAGCCCCCCCCCAACCCCCCCACCCGGATTTGAAAGGAAACCCACTAAGCTACAAGTTGTCACCCTCAACCAAGAAGTTGCCTGGAATCAGCAGCTCGATCTGTGTCTCACCCATCAGCTCCTTCCTGCTGCCGAAAAGGTTTCGAAAATTAAATAAACTCTAAATTCCTGACAGGAAAGCATGTGTGAGTACTGCTGGCTTTCCCCCGCGTTCTCAGTCTTTGACTCTAGTCAGCTTGTTTCTGTCTATATTTTTCTTTAAA
This sequence comes from Petrocephalus zakoni, assembly GCA_026774425.1. Taxonomy (NCBI): domain Eukaryota; kingdom Metazoa; phylum Chordata; class Actinopteri; order Osteoglossiformes; family Mormyridae; genus Petrocephalus; species Petrocephalus zakoni. The sequence goes on from JAODKN010000082.1 coordinate 1,234,814, forward strand.
CACACACACACACACACACACAGGCAACAAGAAAAGCCACAGGGACTTGTTTTGTTTTCAACAACTTTAGCAGGAATAACATCCAGTCGGCAGACTACAAAGCCCTAAACTCCGGCCAAACATTTTAAGAATTCCTACCATAATGAAAAAGCCCCTCGTCATGGCCGACATTCATGGCTTGGGGTGGGTGTGAGGAAAACCAGCCAAGTGAGCTGAATTTATTGGAGACCCTCAATGACTAAGGGAACCTTATTATGGTCAGATTATCACATTCCTCCCATTAAAACAACGTCTCCGGGGTTCAATTAAGAAGAAATGAGAAATTAAAGGGTTTTTAAGAATCACCATGGCAGAGTGACGCTTGGATTACAGAGGAGAAATGGGCACATTCCGGCTGCGCACTCATCCCGCGAGGGTTGCAAGCAGGTTAACTCTCCGACACGTCAATGCGGCTGACTGGGTCCTCAATACCTGCCGAATGGCGGATCTGAGTCCAACAGGTCAGCGGTGGCCCAAATCTGCTTGGGTACACCACTCTTGCTTCTACTATCCAATCAAAAGAGACCGCCCCCCACCCGCTCCGAAAGAATCTGGCAGAATGAGGCTGAATCTGGACCCTGGAGCAGCAGTAAAACACGGAAGACAGTTCAACTAGCCAACCTTCCACGAGCATCATAACCAGAACCGACTGGAGAATTCGATACAACAATAGTACTTCTCCTCCCTGAAATTACCCATCAATGTATATTTTGTTTTTCTCCATGACACGTGCAGCATGTAGTTCAATATAGACTTAGCGTGCGCAACCCACACGGCCGGTATCTGCCAAACCGGGTAGATAATTGGAAATCTGAGCCAGAATGAGTCATTAACAAATTAAAAGTGGAAACCAAAGGGTGGCCGATTCACAGGGATCGGGCTGCAATGTAACCTCCTCTCCCACAAAAAGGGACGCAGCTGTAATGTCTTTCAAAAACGATATGGTGTTGTTGCATGTGGGGGGTAAATTGAGCGATCGCGTCCAGGTCCCCGGGCAAGTCACGGAAAACCACAGGGCAGCTGGGAGGACCCGCCTGCCAGCCTCCGCGGGATCCCAACCCGCTAACGAGCGCGTCGCACACCCCGCCACTCCTCAAATCACAGTGGCCCAATAAACTGTGACGCACTAATTAGCCGCCTCTATCCACCAGGAGGGCAGCGTGTGCAGAAATGAGCCATCGCATTAAAAAGGCAGCACTCAACGAGATGCCTGGGAACTGTCACCCACCCCCCCAGGGCATAGAGAAGGCAGCACCAGAATGTTGTGGGTTCGAGTCCCAGGGCTGACCGTAAGACAGAAGACAGCAGCATTTCTATGCACCGGTGTGCGTGCAGAACGCGACGGCAAGCTGTCAAAATCCAGCCAGCCCTGAGATAAACCACATTATTCTCTTTTCGGTCTGCAGTTATTCTTTTCCAAGAAGCCACGAGCCCCCCCCCTGCTTACACCCTCTAATACGCCAACAGAACCTTAAAGAGGAAAATATGAAGCCGGCCTTTTGTTCTGTAATTTGTCGTTTCCCGTTATTTATAGACGCGGGGGTGTGAATCGCGGCAACGCAGGCAATCTGGAAACTCAGACTGACACGCGGGAATCGAGCGGCAGGACAGGCGAGCGGGCCGGCATCGCGAGGAGTCGGTGACTTCTGGAAGGTTCTGTTGCCTTGAGTGTCTGCGATGGTGGTGTGGCTGAGTGAACAATGGCTTGCCTTGGGCTGGCGGGGAGTCCCTCTGGCCGTTTGATGCACATCAAAGGCCCACGTCGCATTTGATTATGCATTAGAAGTTGCAGGGAGACTGGCTGCAAGCCATTTTTATCGAAGATGGCTTAGGAAGCTTTATAGCATCACATCTTAGGCTGTATCAGAATAAGACCTTGGTCAGCAGGGGCACCGGTGAGACGCGCGCTTACTTCCTCTTCTCCGCTTCATGTCGGCTGAGCAGCCTCTGCAGGCCGCCGTTTTTGAAGCCCTGGGAGTGGGCTGCCGGGGCCCCCACTGTGATGACATCATACATGGCATCTGTGGAGAGACACAGGGCAGACACAGGGCAGGTTGGTCAGTACCCCCACCCATCCAAAACTCTTTCACACATCATGTGCAAGAATAGACTGCTGCTATTCTTGTTCATAGTCTTGTTACCTCTCGGTTGGATTATTGTTTTTCCCCAAAAAACCCTTCACAAGTTACAACTCATTCAAAACTCGGCCGCTGGGATTATTACCAGGACACCATCCCTTCACAGCATCACACCCATCTTGCCGCTGGGATTATTACCAGGACACCACCCCTCCACAGCATCACACCCATCTTGCCGCTGGGATTATTACCAGGACACCACCCCTCCACAGCATCACACCCACCTTGCTGCAGCTCCACTGGCTCCCAGTCAAGTTTCGTATTAAATTCAAAAACCCTTCTGTTAACGTTCAAGGCCATTCACAACCTGGCACCTCTGTACCTGCATGATCTCCTTCATACTGCCACCCCCTCTCGTACCCTCAGATTGTCTTCTTCTATTCACTTGGCTGTTCCCTCTGCCCCTCTTACCACCATGGGGTATAGAGCCTTCAGTGGCTCTACTCCATGGCTCTGGAACTCACTCCCACCTGATATTAGAAACATCAACTTTCACTTTTTAAATCTGCATCAAAACCCATCTTTTCAAATTAGCATTTTTTCCCTCAAATTTCCCCAGGCCTGGCTGCAGACCACACCCCCACACCTGACACCAGACCACACCCCCAGGCCTGGCTACAGACCACACCCCCAGGCCTAGCTGCAGACAACACTCCTAGACCTGACAACAGACCACAACCCCAGGCCTGCCTGCAGACCACACCCCCAAGCCTAGGTGCAAACCAAACCCCAAGACCTGACAACAGACCACACCCCAAGGCCTCAATGGCCCGTGCTGGGTTGCTGTCTTTCCCTGGACTGTCATTCATGCTTCCACGTGGATCCATTCTCATTCCCTCAAGGGAAAGAGCCTTATGGTCTTTATACGACTGAGGCTTTCTGAGGAGATGGGATTTGGCGGGGGAGGTTCCGGAAGGAGGTGTTGGCTCCGGTGAACCTGATTTTCGACCTCAGCGGCCCGGGGACCAAGTGAATTGAAAGGGTAAAAATTTAAAAATATTTCAATAAAACATCTTTTTGTCCCCTTTGTGACTGTCTGACAGGGAAGACGGGGACATTTCAGGAAGTGCCACCCCCAGGGACACAGAGCAGCATTTAAAGAGGAATGCAGAACGTGGGGGGGGGGGCGCCAGGTGAAGACGTACGTCCCTGTGGCCACTCCTCCTTCCCCGGGATGAGGCGCTAACAGTCACCGGCAAGGTGACCCGCTATATAAACTGAGTCCTAATCGGTTCTTCCAGAGGCAGCAGGGAATGTATGTGGGGGGGGCGGGAGAGTGCATGAGTGGGGGGGGACAGGAAAATATGCTGAAAAAATGGCCTGATTGGACCCTGGGATTCCTAGGTGGAGACCGGACTGGAGACTTAATTCTGTCCTGTTATCCAGCAGACACCTTGATCCATAACAACATGCATTTTTGAGAAATCAGGGTCAGCCAGCCCTCTTAGAATCTGGGGGTTAAGGGCCTTACTCAAGGACCCAACGGTGGAATCTCCATGCCGACCCCGGTCACAGGGCACAGCATCCAAACCCACTGAGCCGCGCAAAAGAACTGCGGATACACCGATCACACGGAACAGTTCATACTTAACCCGTCGGCAAGTTTTGTTTGAGTGAGATAGTTATATTCCGGAAATGCTTCCTGGGAGGGTTATAAAGTCATGCCAAGTCTCCCGGCACAGGAGCGCCTTTGTTACCGCCACAAGAAAAAGTGGATGGGAATTTCAAATGAATAAACTGTCTTCCGTGGCCACACAGAGGTCGCCGTAGCTCTGCGCATCTTTGCATATTCAACACAATAAAAGAATTCCCCCTGTGTAAAAGCCAACACTGGCTGAGGTGATGACACTGGATGCCGGCGGGTTTACGCAGCAAATAGGGACGAGATGAGAAAAGGGCAGGCGGACTGCAAAGGTCGATCCATTTGACGTTCTACCGATTCTACAGTCTGCGATGCCGGCGTCTGACAGGCTGCTGAGAACCTCTTCGGAGCAGAAAATGTTAGCAGCCAAAACAAAAGTGGGGGAAAAGGTTATAGTTTCTATTTATACGGCATAGGCATGGGGTCGTAGGTGGGAGGAAGACGCCAGCGCCCCCCAGTGTCTAACCCACGAGGACCATCACTGTGCCCGCTCTTCATGTACAGTCGCCTCAGTTTAACGTTTACTTCTGCAAATCGCCATCCGGGTTCCTGTCAAGTCCTGGAGACGACGGTGTCAGTCATGGGGAGCAATAACCGAGAGGGTTCGTGGGCGGGGCTACATCTGCAGAGTGGCATTCTGGGAGAAACTGGGGCTGGGAGGAGGGGGCACCTGGTGGGAGCCGCTGCTCTGAAGCGCAGGAGGCGACTTGGCGGCGGCTCGGGTTCCCTGTCCGCCTTCGTTAGCGTTTAGCCGCCGGGTCCCCGGTGACCTCTCGCTAAGCGCATTAGCCAGCTGTCTCCCTTGCATCAGGAGTGAGGGGGAGGCGGGGCGGACTTCCCATGGCTGGAACTCCTAAACTGTCTGTCCCACTTACCCTGAAGCACGGCGCCTCAGCACACTGCGGCCTTCACTCACTGAGGAGTACCTGCGCTGACGGGCCGCGCTGGGCCTCGGTGGCGGGCGGACAGACGCACCTGCTCCCCGCGGGCACGTGACGCGCATCCTTTGGGTGTGCAGGTTGATAGGCACGAACTCCAAGTACTTCTGGCCTTTGTGGCAGCTGGGCTTGAAAGACGGTCCTGAGGAACAAAACAGGAAAAGGAGGGAAAAAGAAAGATTAAGGAAAACCAGCCGAGGGGCTGGAACAGCGATCAGGGCCCAGACTGTACATCCCGGATTATAGAGACTCTCTGATTGGCTGATACTAGCTTCATGTTTGCAGATGCAGGAACATTATAAAGGAAATTTTTTTACAAAATAATGGAGAAAAGACTGGAGAAAAGTGTCTGCAAATAAATACATGTAACGATTAATGTTAAAATAGTTATAGCACCGAGGCAGCAGTCACAGAGACGTCCCAGTGAAGAGTTTTGGGTTAAGGACACAACAGTGGGGGTCACGTGTGTCTCTCTCTGATCCACTTCATATTCTGCCAGGTGATAGATAAAGTGACCATGACCTCCAGTTTAAAAAAAGCGGCCCGTGATGCTTTGCAGACCACTTGATTGACTTTGATTGATGTTTACTACGGGCATGGGAAGGACACAGTGAAGGCAGAGTCCAGCAGCATCCTCCTCCGCATGCCAAGACTGTCCCCCCAGCCCGGGGACTGCTCTGCCGAGCCCGCACGTGACAGGGGTGCAGAATGGGCCGGGGACGGGGGGTGGGCCCTACAGGGGCTTGTGGGGGTCAGAGCCACAATCCAATGACACACAGGAAGGGGCACTAAATGAAAAATAATCCAGGAAGCGTTCTAGGACATAATTCCAGAAATACCAAATGCTCTGGGTGACTGGGGGGGGGGCGTTTCTGCAACCAGGGCTCGTCCTCCAGAGGCAGCAGGTGTTCTGGTGGTTAAGGAACTGATCTGGTGATCGAATTAAGGTTGCTTGTTCCAGTCCCAGGAGGAACAGTCTTAAGTACCAATTATACAAATCAAATCCCCGCGGAATAAATTAATTAATAACACCCGAAAGTAACACAAATACAAATTACTGCAAATGCCATGAATTCCCAAATATGTAATTAAGCCATATAATATTTCAGAAGCACCTGTGTTCTGAGCTACATTACAGGTTTCTAATTTGCCTTTATTTCCTCCAGATAATACAGTAAATTTTAAGTTAATTTAAGCATATAATTTTCCTGGCATGCTGTCCTTTAGTTTAACGTGACCCAAAAAAGGAAGGCTGAGCCACATTCAGCATAAATGGCCAACCCATAAGCCACGCCAACTCACCACAGCAGCTGGGGGGGTCGGGGAGGGGGGTCCAATCAAAACAGCCGCGTGCTGACCGGAGTCACCGGGAGTGGATGACAAAAGAAGAATGGCTATTTGCTGATTTGATTACAACTCTGGCTAATCTCTGCAGGGAAAACAATCACTTTGGGAAACGATTCAGTCGTACATCCCAGGGTCAGGTGATCCAATTAAAAAATTAACGGGAAAGAAAAATGCCGGCCCTGAGGATCGACTGGCCTGCTAGCGTGGCCCACGCCGAAGGTGCTGCTTATCTGGGAAGAACATGATCTTTCCTTTAATAATAATAAAAAAACAGAAATTGATATGAACACACTGACGTTTTAGGGAAGGCCTCGTGCTGTGGGCGGGGGTCCCCAGCGTCGGAACGGCTCGGGAGACATGCCGATGGGGAAAACATGCCGGATGAAGACTGCCCCCCGATTCCAGGCAAACACTTGAAAAACGTTGACCGGTGAGCACAAACATAGTAAATGAGCCCGGGCTGATGCGGGTCATCTTAAGATTCGTGTGATGTCAAAAGACCACTGGAAAAGGACTGGGCTTGGATCAGCCCTGATTCACTGGAACCACGGGAGAAACCACACCCCCTGGAAGGTGCATGGCCTGTACCTCTCGGTCCTGTCAAATTGCTTTAACCCCTGGTTATTGAGGAACGCTACAAGTCTGCCCCAAGTGGAAAGGACGCACTCTCAATCAGTCTAAGTGGCGATAAAGTTCAGCTCCATCCCAGCTGGTCTTTAATTCATGCCGGACTTCAAATCTGACAGATGGAAATTAATTATTAACGTGTCACATGGGCCATATTAACATGTGACTCTGCGGAGACGCACACGACCTGCCACTGGGAGCAAGCGAAAAAGGAAGGAGACCAGGCAACTAAAACGGCTGCCGTGTCTCGTATGACCTTCTTAAAACATCGACACAGCAAGATGCCAGTGCCGGATTTAATAACCTACTCTAACTACTGACCCTCATGTTTACAGAGCAGAGCAGGCCATAGCAGGTAGAGGAGGGACCAGGCTAGCTATGATGGGTGGGGCCTCTCACTGAGGGGCAGGGTCTATCAATGAGGGGTGTGGTCTGTCAGTGTGGGGCGGGGCTTACCTGTCAGCTTGCTGAGCTCCCCGAGGGTCTCCTGATAGTTGTTGATTACTTGTCCGTAGTGGGCGATCACCTCCTTCCGCAGGTTGTCCCAGTGTGGAGACAGCTCACCCAGGTTTTTCAGGTCCTCTATCCTGGGGGGAGGGCAGGGAGGAGACTGTTACACCCCCCCCTTCACTGTGTGGGGCTGTCACCAGGCTCCCTTCATATTCAGTGATCCAGAAGGAGAACAGAAAACATAAGACAGCTCCCAGAAACCCAGTTACTCCCGGTCCGTCGTAGTAGGGGATTCCCAGGAGTAATGCAATGCTCGGCCAAAGCATCGCTACGTCGGTCACTAATTAAAAAATTAGTTACTGTCACACCAAACCACGTCACCCAGTGGTTAAAAAAGAAAAAAAAAACAGCCTGAATCACATGCAAAATCTGCTGGTTTTCTGCACTATGAATTTTGCTAATTAAACCGCAGAAAAGGACAAATTTCAACCAATTCGATAATTTACTGATGAAGCAAATATGCTCAGCTCTCTGCACATTTGTCAGGGGTGCCCACGCAAGGTGTGAGAACCCAGAAAGTGTCGCCCAGAGGGATGGAGAAGAGAAGAGGCATATCTGCTGGAGAATATGTCTTCATCCTTCCTGGCTATTTCACCTTGGTGGACTGGAGAAAAGCAACACTGAACTTCCTACCTCTGATGCCAATGCAGGAGGATAATAACTCGCTAACAAGGCCCGGCTCAGTGCTGACTGGTCCGCCCGCTCTTACGCTCCACGGGGTCCGATGTGACTGACGACAGCCTGTCCAGCAGCACAGTGACCCAGGAGGTGGTGGTACCGCTGTCATACCTCAGTCGCTGGGATTCTGGATTCCGGAATATTCATAGGTAAACTCATAGGCAAACTCTGCTGGATGTCCTAAACTGGCCTTAGCCTGTGTGAGTGAGTGTCGAAAAGATGGATGCACATCCAGATAAGAGTTTTTGAAGATGGAAGTTCTCTCCATGTGCTCGTTTCCGTAAACCCCGCTGACATGTTAGTTTATCAAGTAGTCATCCATCCCTTTCTTATATATTTTTACTGAAAGCTGCGTCATGTTGCAATCAAAGTTCACTAATCGACATTTCTCGAAGAAGAGACAGGCTGGAAATCTGGTGGCTTGACCAAGGAGGTAAACACAGGTACGCGCAAACATCAAAATCACCAAAACATCAGATTGTCTTCCTTTGGTCGGAAGATGAATTTGACACAAGTTCCATAATCTTCTCCCCTTCTCAGAAAAGGAGCAGCTCACCACATCGAATGACGCAAAGAAATGGTCTTGTGTGACATGACCAGAGACACTGAGGAGACCCAGAGCCTTGCCAATGTCCATAGCGCCTACACGGCTTGGCCAATCAAACGATTCCCAGTGACGAATCTCTCCGGGTCATCTAGTGGCATGTGTGCCTTTTGAGGGGAATTCTTCCAGACGGATTTCCATTGCTAATGGAGTCTTTATCTGCTGAACACAGGTGGACCGCAGCTCCCAAATGTTTGGAAAAGAACTTCCGAAACGTGCTTCATTAATAATAGGATTAACCGCCATAATAGAAGACGAATTTACATATCAAACAATGGCTGATTCTTATGTAAATTTGCACTCGAGGCTTGCGTGCTTCAGTAATACTTGCAGCAAGCAGATAAATATCTTTAAACGCAGGAAACATAAGTTTGTATTTTGAAGATAATAAAACTGTGAACAAAATAACCCCTGTGCTCTTGTTTGTGGAAAATTGACGCAAAGCCTCAGTTTCATAGCACATGTTGATTTGAAGATAAAAGTTGGTGACAAAGCGCGCTGTGTAGCCTGAGGCAGGCAAGCTTAATCCATTACCTACTTTAATTGTCGCTAGATTTCTCTAGCTTGTGGTCAATCATCAGAAACTCAGCCGAGCTGCACTTAGGCCTAGTTGGCTCCTTGACAATTGTATGCCTGTGATGTACTATCTGCTTTGCTTGCATGCTGCTTTGGATGAAAAAAAGTGTGTCTGCTAAATAAATGAAGTGTCAGACGCCCAAAAATCTCTATAAGACACAAACACCGACGCAAAGGCGCATTTATAAATAACCCACTATGGAGTGAGCTAGCTTTTCCTAAGAGCCTGTTTGCTAGAGTGTAACCACAAGCTGCAGAACAGAGTATAGAAAACCACAGCATCACCATAAAGTGAGAGGCTCAACTACAGGGCAACCTAGGGGGCAACATTAATCAAAGGCATAATAAACAGGCATTGTCATCTAATGGCATGCATCCAGCACCACTGCGTTCGCTGTATTCCACAGTAGTCCTGCTTGCTGGTTATAAGTGTCCTTAAGATTATTCAGCTGTGACCACGGCTATATGAGAACACATGGACGTGCGGAACATCAGGAGCTCCTAGGAAGGCAGCCAGCATCAGGCCACCAAGAGTTCCGAGCTACATCTGCAGGTGACAGGGAGGGGCACTCTGAGGGACTATCGCCCGAAAACGCGGGGAAGACGCCCATCGACTTCACAGGCTAACGCGCTCGATAATATCCGGCCGCTTCTTCATCTTCTCACATTAATTTGTCCCTAGAAAAACAGAGGCCAAGACACCAATCAAGATATTAAGCAGGAGGAATAATAAATAAATGCTTCCGAAGCACAAAAAAGAGCTTGGGGAGATTAAGAGAGGGCCAGCAGAGAGCAAATGCGTTTGTCAACGTCAAAGGGACTGCACGATAGACTGGCTGTCGTTGACTTCAAAGCCGTGCAAGGGAGGAAGAGACGCCCCAGCTCACGGCAGCTGCACTTTGTGCGCTAAATTATTTGTCAGTCACAGCCATCTGTTTCTGCCTGTCCGGGGTTTCCGGGGATCGATAGAAAGGCCCAGAAGCCCACAGACGTCTTCAGAAGTAGTCTCAGACTGAATGGGGCCAGGGACAAACAATGTGCCACTCGAGCGAAGTACTGAATCACGCGTCCCCTGCATCACCGAACATGTTTTGAGGATTTACAGATACCAAGCTGCTGTTCAGGAGGAGGAGCTGCTGCTCAGGAGGAGGAGCTAAGCGTCACTGTTGACCAATGGGACAAAGAGGAGGGTAATCAATCATAGGGCAGCACAGTCTCTACCCGGCTGGTAGGCGATATGTGTCTTCATGTGTTGTCATCTTTATCGAACAATAAACAAATAGGACTTTCTTTGAAAGCTGCGAGTGACTTTGATGAACAGTTTGAGGAGCAGGGGAAAGGTCACAGTATCACGCTGGGAGCAGATACATGAGGACGTCCTCATTGCTGAGTGAAGGCAGGAGGGTGCCAGGGACGACAGGCACGGTCAGGAGTAATCAGAGCTGACAAATACGGTGAACAACAACAAAAAAACCTACAAGCTACAGAGCACTTAAATGCGGAATGGGTCCAAATTCAGCCCGAAAAGCCCTTTCGGACCAGAGCCGCCCTGACAGGTCTTCCTGCCTGTCAGTTTCCCGCAGTTCCCCGGGAATATACACCCTGATTTAGATTCAGAGGCCAGAACATTTCACGGTCTGCTCCACCTCGGCCCGGCTGCATCTCCCAGGAGGCACGGGGATGGTTGAGGGCTAATTTCGGTTTTGAAGGTTCGGGAGCAGTATGAAGACTCTGCGTCCTCGGGAGCCCCGGAGACAGCCGCATACCCGTCCCGCTGCGGATCCTTCCAGACGAGGCAGGAGGAGGCAACCGCGGAAGGAGCCGTCTGGCGGGCCGACGCGGCCGTTTGAAGTGTTAAACAGACGTGAATAATTAAAGGTCCCACAAGGACGCAGCGGTAAGGGGGTGGCGGCGAGGGGGCAGGCGGGAGTGGGGCTCACCTTGCCGCATCCTCCTGGATGTAGAGAGCCAGGAGCTGCTTGGGGACGCCGAACGACACTGTGCACTCCGCCATCTGCTCCCGGACCTGCATCCACTGGATGTCTGCGGTCTGGAAGCGGTATAGCTTGCTCACAGGGTTCTTGAACACTGGGGATAGGGCGGATAAAAGAGATCTTAGTGGGCTTCAGGAGGCAGAGCTGGAGTGGCAAGCGGCCATCAATGGCCCCCCATGTGGAAGCTCTGAGTAGCTCCCGGTCCCTCAGCCCCCGGATCTCAGAGACTGTGAGGGGGACTGGCGATGGCGAATCAGTGCTCAGGAAAGCCTGTCAGCGCCTTTGTATGGTGACGGGTGACCAAGGCCACACTTACTCTCTTCTACTGCAATAGAGCTCAGTAATGCGACGTCACACTGCAGTGCGGATGGGTAGGAATCGCCATATTGTGTGGCCACATTTGTGCAGCAGGTGTTGCGGTAAAGCAAAGTGTGGATCGATATACTTTATATATACGAGGGACGTTTAAAAGTTTCCGCACTTTTTAAAAACTATTTCAAAACAAATTACAGAGAAAAATGCATCACTTTTCTACAGTCACCTTCTTTTGCGATACAATGATGCAATTTTCTCAGTGTCGTACCAACTCACAACAGTACGGCCATTCTCGACTGTCAATCCACTCAGACCACCCTACGAGAGAATACCTTATCCCCATACAGAGCACACATGCGGAGGTTAATGTGTGCCTACTGCCGACAAAAAGCATATGACAGAAAGCTGTTCCTCTTTGCTGCAATTTATAAGTTTCGCAGCCATCTTCACCACAGGGTGACGACTCTTATGCTAACCTGCAAGGGCAGCCGGCTTGCCAGACGGAACTAGTGAC
>JAODKN010000082.1:1246835-1259339 GCA_026774425.1 Petrocephalus zakoni
ATAATAATAATAATAATAGTTTTATTATTGTTGTTGTTATACAGCAATAATAAAAGATATTACATACGTTACTGTACTGTACCTTCAGCAACCAAACCACTAAAGCCACGCAATGTATTCATGAATGTCACAAATTTGTGCGTGCCTTCATTGTTACGAACCATCTTGTCTAACCTGAATTTTTATATAATAGACTTTATGGCAGTCTATTCGTAAGTATGGGTTGTGTGTAAGTTACACTGCCTGTGTATTCAGTATCTGTATTAGGTTTTAACAGAGGGCACCATATGAAAAGGTTTTAAAGATACAGACTGTAGTGGGATACCTGAAAATTTCCCTGTCATAAAGACTGATGTCTGGCAACCAATGCCTGTCATCCCCCATAATCGAGAGAGGTAAGGAAAAGGCCAGTGGAGTGTTTATATGTCCTTGCAGGTGTTCAGTGGCTGATGTATTTCTCAGAGAAATCAATGAGCCTTGACAATGTACTTGAATTTCTCCCCCCTCTTTCATTGTGAAACATTCTATGTTTCTGCTTTAAGAAACAGACTTTGAACAAGTGGTCAGAATAACCACTTTGGAGCCACAGGGATCTCATCGCCTCTAATTGCCTGATGCTCCTGCTTTATCCCTGACCACAGGAGCTCATCTCTCCCCTAGCACACTAACACCAGCTCATTATAATCCAGCATCCTAAATAACAGAGTCTTGAATGGCCAGTGACCCCGCTCATTGTCCCGACCCACTGCTGCATCTCTTCATAAACACCATTTACACTTTGCCCATTTTTGTTTTGGTAATTTAGTGTCTTCTTTCAGCTATTTAATTCAGGTTCACAATGACCAATAATGTGCATGCATCTCTGGGAGGTGGGAAAGTGGCCAAGAGGCTTACAGACCAACAATAGTCAATGATATTCTGCAAGACTGTTACATATTGCCTATAATATGAGGGCGGTGTGCATCGTTCAGCGGGCTAAGCCTCTGTGCCTGTGATCGGAAGGATGCAGGTTCGATCTAGGCCTTGGCAGAATCGTTTTATGTCTCTTGGTCCCCAAGCAAGGCCCTTAGCCCCCAGTTCCAGGAGTGCCACATATTTGCTGACCCTGTGCTGTGACCACCAGGCATGCTCGCACCTATATATATGCGTTTATGTGTCTCATGGAGAGCAAGATGGAGTAGGTGAAAAAAGAATTTCCTAATGGGGATAAAAAAAACTAAAACTATACTGATTTATTCATAAAGGCCTGGCTTTGGAAAAGATGGCTTAGCTATTCTTGCTGGTAATTTTGCCAATGCACCTGCGAGGCTGCAATGTCCTTTTTAAGATAAGGTGACCAAACCTGCACACAATATTCTAGGTGAGGTCTCACCAAGGAAATGTATAATCTCAGCATTACCTCCCTTGACTTAAACTCCACACACCTGGAGATATACCCCAACATCCTGTTGGCCTTTTTAATTGCTTCCCCACACTGGAGAGAGTGGGACAAGTTAAATTTCATCTGCCAGGTATCAGCCCAGTCGTTAATTAAATCACGATCCCGCTGTAGCTGCTGAGCCGCTAGTTCAGTATCTGCTACACCACCCACCTTGGTGTCATCTGTAAATTTCACCAGTTTACCGTATATATTGGTGTCTTTATCATGTAAATTAGGGACAATAGTGGTCCTAAAATTGAACCCTGTGGTACCCCACTATGAACGTAAGCCTACTTGGGCCTCTAATAACTACCCACTGCTTCCTGTCTGTTAACTAGTTAACCAAACAATAATGCATTTATTTATATGAAATAAAAGAACGTTTTTTATTGGTTAATTTTTATTATACTTTTTGCATGTATAACATCTTTTTCAGTTGTTATCTCAGCTCCCAGCAAGTCCTGTACCAGGTATTCAGTGTTCCTGATTGGCTGGGAGCTGGTAGGGAGCAAAAACGTGGAATGTCAGGTGTTCCCTGAGGACTGGGTTGGGAAATACTGCTCTAGACCAAGACCGGATCTTGACTACAACTCTACTATAAACCACTATATCAGCCTACACCAAGGCATCCCACTGCATGTTAGTCGCCAGACATAAGTGACTTTTTTAATTATTGCCTGGTCTCCTGTAGTTATAAGAATTTTCATGATCTTTGACTGGAGGGAAAATGAATATCCTGGCCATAAGTGCTCGCATGTGTGTATAGCCTTGGGGTAAGATAGCTGAAGATAATTCAATCCAGAAGCAACCTTGCTGTGCCAAAGCATCTACGTAGATAACAAACACAAAGTTATCCTTTTCTGTTGAGTGTAGTGGGGAAGGACATAAGAGGTGTTATAAGACACATTCTACACAGCAAACACTAAGAAGTACCCTCTCAGTGCTGCACTGCTAAAGCCTGAATGATGCCTGTGTCTTGTTGCTGGGCATGCAATTAGGTGAGCAGGCAGGTGAGCTGCTGGAGACAATCATTTGTAAGTGACTCTGTTTCGTGTCAATTGGCACTTATTTTTAAGTCAACATATAACCCAGGTTCCCTAACACACGAGCCTTTAGGCTTCATTTGCTAGTAACACAGCAACAGCAACAGCACACACAGACAGATATGCATAGTGAAGCACATCCAGTATGGTCCTCCAGCACAACCCGCGCCGTCACTGATGGCTTTTGTTCTACAAAAATGATAAATGATGAATGCTGGCTTTCAAAGCCTTTGTTGTTCTTGGTGGAACTGCTGCTGCCACATACTGTTAATTGCTGCTTTAAGGACACTATCAGCAATCATTTTCACTTTTGGGCCTTAGGCTACCATGCACATTCTGCAGATTCACTCTAGCAAAGAATAAAGAACCTTAACTGCTGTCTAGTCAACACCGGTCATTACCTCATCAACGCAACAAGTACAAGGTCTCTGTCTTTACTCTCATACTCTTCTCTGCCGCAAAACATGTCATTATATAGATTTGAATATTCTATTAGCTAGTGTGTCATTCAAAGCAATGCTTGATCAAGATCCAAGTTCTCCACATTCATGTTTTCAAGATGTCCAGATCTTTGTTCTTCTGAGCAATCAAGCTATATTAATATGAAGAAAGGCTTTTTATGTGAATGGTCCTCCAACCCATTTAAACTTCTCACCTAGGGAAGCTCTGTGATCCTATCTACATGGTTCATTTTTCAGCCCACTTTGTCCCATGCAAAAGACCCACTCCCTTAGCATCTTAATGGCATGCAGATGCAGTGCAAATAGAAGGCAAGGCAGTACAACATCAAGTACAGGCACTTCTATTATTTAAGTACTGTAATATATAATAAATATACTTGAGAGAAATGAACTGGAGAGAAGAATGATGAAAGGGTACTGGGATATGATATTTCCTAAAGATTCTTTGTTCCATCCAATAATCACTAAAAGTGAGTTACGATATTTTAAAAAAGGAAAATTTTAGCTGGTAAATTGAACAAGTTGATTATGATAAACACATACTTTTTAGACTTCTGCTTGATTTATAAATTGTGTGCACTATAGATACATATATAATCAGCTAAGCAGGGTACCTGTTTAAGTAGCACCTTAAGATGATGAGATGAGATGATGAGATAACCCTTTATTGCAATTGCAATACACCATGTCACTGATCACAAGTACCAGTGAAATTATTGGCCATCAACCCGACCATACATATACACAAACATCACAATATGGGAGACAGGTCGGGAAGACGGGGGATGTAAGAAAACAGAGAAAACGGAGTTACATCGGGAATGAGGAGGTGATAAAAAAGCAGCTACCAGACTGTATCCAATAAGGAGTACAGTGTGGGAACAGAAAAAAACACCTCAGCAACATAAGCACATAATCATTACAAATTACAGCATAAAAAAAACGTGACTTGCAACCGGGGAGGGAAAAGGGAAGTGGAGAAGCCCAGCATAGACAGGCCGCCATCCGGACCGTGTGCAGCTACGAGGGCGCTGGTAAACGGACCCGCATTAGGGATTTCATATGGATTTCTCCATATGCCATTCATTTAGTTTGGGTTGGAATTTCTCTCTGTACAGTCCCCTTTCTATTTGACAAACTATAAGCATGATCCCAAACAGCGCGCCGCATAATGAGTCTGAGTCCAATGAGTCTGCCAGTTTCTGCCAGTTTGCCGGTTTCTTTTGATTCGGTGCCACACAATATCGTGACTCCGCCCCATAATGCATTGCATGCCAGCTTCTGTTCCCGAGCTCTATACTACCGAAAGCGCTCTCACTCTAGGCTTTCTGGCATAAAGTGGCCATAAAGTGGAGTATTATAATGTCGTCCCAGAAGCTCATAGGGACCAAACTGCCATCCATCAACAGAGTAAACATCAACCGCAACAAAGCACAAAGTAGACTACAGGACCCATAATACTCTGGCCATGAGTTTTTCCCCAGTCCGAGAGTGCAGCAGGAGGTCTCTCAGCACAAGAAGGCCAGTCCCCACATTCATAAACAAGCCATAATCATCAATAGCTAAATGCGGGCTACTGCAGCACTATCAGGTCATTTGCAGCGACTAATGTCTACTGCGCCTTTAAGATGTATTTGTTTGCATGCTGTTAACTGTCCTTTGTACTGGGTGCGGCTGAACAAGTCAGAGTCCCTAAGTACTCGCTGTATACGGCCAATAAACCATCTTAAATCTTGAAACTAGAGCACATGGGCACAGAGGGGCAGTTTCAGGGCTAAATAAATAAAACTGCCGCCACATTACTCTTACACAGAACACCGAAATGAAAGACGTCTGAGGAGAATTCCCCGACACTCAAGCACTAGCAGGAATATTTATTTCAGAAGCATATGTTTGCTTACATCTGTGGGATTGGGGGTTCGAATCATGCCCCGGGCTCTTTATTTGTGATCCTGCCTTCGTGGAACACATACAATAGGCTGACTGTGACTGTGTGCCAGGGATAACGAATGGCGGTTCCATACGCCTATTTCCATATTTAAAGTACAAGTACACGCATCCGACTTGAGGGCACGATACCATGCCCGTTCCCATCTGTCGCCCGCCTGATAGAAAGATGCCGTTCTTCCCAAATAATTTTAACCGCAATTAAAGAAATCAAGATGTGGGGAAAGAAAAGCAAACATAATCTGCCCGTTCTTACAGCAGACGGCTTCTCCCTGATTATCCCTGACAAAATCAGAGCGAGGTGTTTACGGAATTAGGTGGAATGATTTCTCGGGGGGTGATGGAGATGTTCCCCTGGGGAATCACAGGCCCGAAAGACCTGGCACATGGTAATCCCAGATGTGGCTGGCAGGGGCAGCTGAGGAGTGAAAAGGGGCTTTTTAAACGCTGTTATCGTTTCAGAGCCAGCGGGCTGGAAGGCGGTTTGACTCTAGCGCTGCTGCCCTTTCCTTCATGGGGAGAGACCTCTGACGAGTGACTGGGAGGCAGGCCGGGCCGAGGCCATTGGATGTGTCATAACACCATCACAGACACCGAACGACCCCGGGGGCTCCCCCCTCCCCTCATGAATCACCCGTAACTGGTCTACATTAGCATAAGCGTATGCTTTAAGTCTCCTCCCTGGGGGGGGGGGGGCTCAGAGAGAGCCCCGTAACAAGCTTTGGAGGCACACATTTCCATGCCAGGAGCCACTCCACTTTAGGCCGCGTATGAAAACGCCCAAATCTCTGCTTTCATCGTGGCCTCACTATAGGTGCTAATTGTCTCGATGAGCCACTCCAAGGCAAATGAGGATAACGACCATAAGATGTATTCTGTGGAGGTAATTAGCCCAACACGCCCATACTTCATGCACACATCTTATGCCATTAGTTCAGGCATTACACTGCCCTCAGATCTGTGTCATCTCAAACTGCGTACTTTGAACAACAACCAGCACAATGTGGCAGGTGATGGATGGGCCCAACAGCGATGTGAGGAAACCCAGCCAGCTAAGGTTGACTCGACGGAGTGCTAAGCTGGTCAATTAACCTCCAACCTGCTGAACCACGTTCATCTAAACGGCAAATCCAGCTATACAGTCTTCCTCCCTGCCCATGGAAAGCACAGGCTTGAAGCCCCATCCAACCTGAGCACCTTGGGTAAGGAATTTAAATGTGCGACATGTCAGCTGAGTCCCGCAACTGGCTGGGAATTGCTCAGGTCATGTAATGCAGCTGCTCAAGCGGGCAGTAGCTGCTAAATGTTGGGAGTGACAGTGATTAAAAATGGGGATTAAAACCTACAAGGTGATTCTTATCTCTGAGACAGAGTAGCGGATGGTGGGATTCAGGTGGGTGCACTGGCACACAGAGGTTGTTAACGAGTTAACAAGTCAAACGCCCTATGATGCGGCGCAGAGAATAACTTGTCACGGCCTCCTCAGAGAAACTCGACTGGATAAAGCTACTTCCAGAAAACCCAAAATGTTGTGCTAGGAATCTATCCATACATTTTCTGAAGCCACCTATCCTGTTCAGGGTCATGGGGGGGTCCAGAGCCTATCCCGGAAGCTATGGGCTAGGAATATACGGTGCAAATTGGTATATGTCTTTGGGTCAAGGGTTGGCAAACAATACTGTAAACATGCACGTAAGTGCTAAATATCTGACCACACGGCAAAGGTGTCGGACGCACCAAGCGTTTCACAGAACCACATGTAGTGTGTCACGGAGTCAAGGGAGGAGTTACGAGATATACAAATCCCGTCAGCAGAGCCCTTATGCATTCCAGAGTGGTGGCAAACTACACTTGGTCACCACGGCGGTAAAACGGCAGGTTAGAAAGGTCGAAAGGAAACGAGGGCAGGACTTACCAGCGTTCATCAGGGGGTTGTTATCTCGGTCATTCAAGGTCCCGTGTGGCGACTCGCAGACCAAGGTGCACTGTAAGAAGAGGGCCACGCTGCAGGGTCAAACGTGCAGCTAAAGGAGAACTTCCTCAGCGACACGCCCGTTTAATCCGTCACAAATAACACGCTAAATTCGAGGTCCTGAAACCGGCTCCTGATCCGAAAGCCGTACGCAGCTTCTCAGATTCCTTTTCTCTGAGGTTTGCTGATGAGCTTCCAACGGCTTCAGCTAATTTGCCCTGTTTTCTAGAAATGCCGCATTTCACCAGAACTCCGGGTGGAAATACAGCAGCACGGATAATACTGGTAATTAGCTAATAAATTACGCCAATTAGGCCGGCAGGATGAGAGGCGGCGTTCTACACGGGCCCGCGGGATGCCAGTTTTGACACGGATGCAACAATTTCTGGAGTTCTGGTCTCCAAACGCAACACCGGCAGGTCCAAACCCGTCACCCACTCAGCATGACTGAGCTGAGATCCTCCCATTACTTCATATTAACTAGTTACCTAGTTAATGTGTTAACTAGTTAGTGGCTTTTGTATCTGGGACACAACTTGCTGAGGCCCTACTGACCACAGTGGACCAAATGTATGCAGACACTGGATCACAAGACTTCTGAGGTATCAGCGAGCCAGAGCAACATCTGTCTTCTGCTCATATGAAAGGGCCCGAAACACCAGTCAGAAATGGTCTGTGTAGACTCAGAGTAAAATGGGCCTCCTAAACATCCATGGGAATCGTTGATTTCGGAGTACAGCAGCATTTTTTGGGATTGCTTTAGATTTACAAAAAGCATTGCACTAAAGCTTGTTTTAATTTGGATTTTAAGACACGTGGGGGTGTATAAACAGCGCTGCTAGTTTAAAACCCCGAACACACACACGCACAGGCAGACATACATACATACATACCTGCGGAGAGACAGACACACACACACACACACACATAAAAACACACACACAGGTTTCAATAAGCCAGCGAGGGAGCGAGACCAAGGGAGAAACATCAGCCTCTTTTCACATAGCTAGTCTCCCGGCTGTTATTCAGTGTGGGGCGACGCGTAACTTATCGCAAGAGAGCAGGCATGCCCCCCCCCCAACAGGCCCCCACTGCTGTTACAGGAAACAGGGCCCGAGCTAAGGCACCCGTCAAATAGTAGTGGTAAATTAGGCAAGCGACAGCAGAAACAGAACTGGACCCATAGACCTGGATCGAGGGGCTGGGGACAGCGTATCTATGAAGCTCACACGGTCGTGCTGCTTTGATTTTGAGCCCCCACCCCCCGATAAAAGAAACCAGTGATCAGGTCTGTGACTCTGCTCCCGACGTTTTGAAAAGCCAATAGGAGTCTCCATGTTAGCCTACCATCAGGGGTCACCTGGAGGGCACTGCACTGTGCCGAAACACCACGGGGCTGAGGGGCGAGACTCTTAGAAGAAGCAGTTTGGGGAATGTAGCACTGGGGGCGGAATTTGGGAAAGCACACACGGAGGGAAACGTGAGCGATAAAGGGCACACACGCATACACGCGTGCACACACACAGGAACTGTAAAGATAATCTAAGGCTGATGAATCTCACTCAGACCACCCCACCCTCGCTAACGACACTTTAAGCCTCGCGGCATCTGGAGAAGGCGATCGCCCGTAATTTAATCTCCCCGGCTGAAAGGCGGCCTGCTCACCTTCTGTCCCGGCACATCTGCCGCGATGTGGTCCACCTCTCCGTCCTCAATCTCCCCCATTTTCAGGCGGCTGACCACGACTGCCCCAACTGCACTGGTACCATCCGAAGTCCTAGTGGGTATGGAGAGAGAGCGAGATGGCGGCTTGGTGAGGGCTTATCCCGGATCCACGTGTTCACACTAGTGCCACCTGATAGACGTGCGTATGTCTGAGAGACTCACTCTGCCCCCCAGCAATGTCCGAGGGCAGAGGCGGAGCTGGGAAGCCCATATTACCGATTCAGCCTTTTCAAACAAAAAAAATAAGAGTCCCTCTGCACCAAGCCAACATTTTCAATTACGTTGATTGATCTCCTTTAAATAGCCTCAGTCCCTCTTTGACTTGAGAATTAGGAAGGGTGGCAGTGGGGGGTGGGGCGGTGGTGGCTGCTGATGGTGCTGGCCGGCCAGGGGAGGC
Organism: Petrocephalus zakoni; assembly: GCA_026774425.1. NCBI lineage: Eukaryota > Metazoa > Chordata > Actinopteri > Osteoglossiformes > Mormyridae > Petrocephalus > Petrocephalus zakoni. The sequence goes on from JAODKN010000082.1 coordinate 1,255,801, forward strand.
TTATGGATGGGGTAGGCCAAGCTACAACACCTCACGTCAACTGACCAATGGCGGACACCTCCTGCTATGGCTGCATCATCCTCCAGTAGACAGTGGGGTCTCTGGAGTGTGTTGGCGCGCATTCACACTAACAGAGACGCCAGCCATGCTGGGAAACTAAATAAACGTAGCAAGTATATCCGATTTCTACACACCATTAGAGATGAACTACTCCACTGAACTTCCAGAACTATTCTGGTAGGTCTATGTGTGCCTGTATGCCCCAGTCACACAGCTAACATTACGGAAGCAAAGGAAACATGAGAGCCTGCAGAGAATCCTGACGGGTAATTCCACAGAAACGTGCAGATTAGCTGGGCGGAGAACCTGTCTGCGTTGCCAGGAGACACATGTGCCGTGGCGATAAACTCTGGAGATCCGGAGGAGTCCGCAGCATGCTGCATGGCCTGCCCCATTGCGCCTGGTGTTCGGAAGCCCCGACGGACCACGTTCCTCCGACTAATCCGCTTGGCCCCTACATGACAACCAGCTGCCTGAGGAGCTTTGACAAAGCACGGAAAATCACAAGCACCGGTCTACTGGCTTGAATTCTGAATTATTCAAAGGAATGGGAGGCTCTTAATAAGGCACTCTGCGGTTAAGCGGAGCGGCGAGCAAATCGGGTGGTCGGGGCGAGCAATGCTACAAAAATCCCTACATCTAGGAAACCTGATTAATCAAAGTGGCCACTGAAGAAGTTCTTTGAGGCGACACCTCAAAAACAGCTAGAATGCTGCTTATTTATCTTTCCTTGGCATCGGGAGCATTATCCAAACCTCTGTTGTAGGTCCATCAGCACAGCATCAATTGGGCAAGTGAGTCAATAATTCCGGATGGTAAAGAGCAACGCTAAAATGCAATTCTTGCCACAGGGTTGCGTCCATTACCCACCAACACAAAAATGGCACCTGGGTCCACACGATAGGACTCCAGGTGGACCCACCCCACGCTCATGGAAAGGGGGAGGATAAGTGTCTCCCCCAGCACAGCCCATCTCAAAGTCACAGGGGTGAGATGGGAAGTGTTCGGAGGGATTAAAGGTGAAGAAACAGTAATCGCACTCATGAATCTCCCCAGGTTGGTCTGCCGGAGACTCTGTAAAGTCATTGTCCCGCTGGTTCTCATCACTTTTTGAGTGTACTGTTATTTAATGAAAACATTAGGAGACTTGACACATAAAAAGAAAAGGTTAAGTGTTTCCATTACAGAGCATCTCTCCCGGTAATAACACATGGAGGAAAACGACAGCGCTTTGGCGGGAAATTGCCACTAGCCTGTTCTTCCTCCCATGTGAGTCGGTCAGGCAGCAAATTCAGGTGTCGCTCCAACACGGATAGTTTATTGTCAAGGCGACTGATAGATCCTCCGCGGAAATCACCAGAGATGCACCGCGATGTTTACTGAAGTGCTTCTGGGCCTCCATTATTGTAGCTCTCCACTGGCGCCAAAACTCATAGTCACCTCCGTCCGAGCTGAGCTGAATTCTCAATGGGCGGTAAAACAAATAAATCTGAAAGTCCAGTTATTTTGCTGAAGCCTTGTCTAGAGCCACCAGATGCCGACTGAGGATTCAAAAACAACTCTCTGATGGGCTAAACCCTTATCCCTGGAAGTCAGACAAGTTAAATTAGAAAAGGAATGGGGTGGGGCTCAAGGTAGATATCTGGCTTGTCGGTCAGAACACTCGGATACCTTCGGCATTACAGCCAGAGAGGCTGACAGAGCTGTACGTTGACTATCGAGGTTGAATTCCTGTCGTATATCTAATCTAGACAGAGTTAAAAATAGCCCAAAAGACAGATGTCATGACACAGATGTCCATAATCACATATATTAGCCAGGTCTCATCCTTTCAAGGGGCTCGCCTTTTAGTATCAGGTCCCATGAATTGATCGTCGAGCTCTGTCAGAAGATTCTGGCTGGCTGGCCAGGTTGTTCGACCCAGGCCTAAAGGGATGCGAGGCGTTCATTAGCGACGGTTGGCCAGACGATATTGGCACTGGATGCTTTGGTCTGTAGTCCATTATCCACAAATAATGAGGAAGAGGCCGCATAGACACAGACATACCTGAATGAGTGATTCATCACTCTTTGTCCTGCAACCCCTGTGTGACCATTAACTGTCCTTCACTGTCCATGACATTACCATCAGAAACTCCACTGTTTAATGTGTTAATTTCCTATTGAGAATTGTTTGTATTGAATGTAGGCTTCAGACTGCAAGCGACCAGACTGAGCCGGCCAATTTCATTCGTTTTTAACACACTACAGAGCCTTTTGGTTAACCGAAAACATTATTTCAGATAGAACATGTCAAATTGTTTCTCAGATATCCTCAAGAGGGAAGTGCGCCTCTTAATTTAATGTATGATGAAATGATTACGGCAACAAAACTGGAGCCACATTTTTCCATCTTTACATAATAAATGATGATAAATGATGATATGCGATGATACTTCAATTTGTCACAGAGCGTTGTAGCGTGACCTTGCCAGGATACTAAAAATCAGCGCCCAGGGGCCATCGGAGTGTCCGTTTCTTTTCCAGAAGGCTTCCAAGGAAACAGGGAACTGAGGCACCACTCAAAGACAAACCGAGGGGGGGGGGGGCTCGGTCACAAGAGAGTGACACAGGGAGTCGATGCGAGTTACGGTGCTTCTATTGCACTTTCAGATAAGAACAGTCCGTTATCAAGTCTCTGTCCTGTCCCCAGGTACCATACCTTCCAGAAAGCTCAGCCTGGGCACCACAGGCGAATAAAGGGCACTAAAAAACTGTAATAAACTAACCGACTTGGCAAACCAAAAGTACAACTACTGAACGGCTACAATATCGCTGCCAGGAATCATTTAGCAGCTGAGTGGAGAAAGAGCTCTTTTTAAACAAAGTACAAACGACCCAGAAAGAAGGGAAACAGGAGGATCACTCTTCTTTCGGCAGATGGAGCAAAAGCCGAAAATCCTCTTCAGAGAAACCTGCTGATTTGAATGGAGGGGGGGGGGGGGGTGAAAACTGCAGTCAGGCCATCAAAAAAGGTTTAAATATCTGCAAATGATTTAATGCCATTGGTCGAACTATAATACCACAGAAGCAACCAATATGAGTAGGAATTTCTGCATCAGTGGTTCACCTGATGTGATGTGATCTTTATCATAACACATAAATAAACTGAAACAATACACAGCATTTTACATTGTCCAGTCTAAATAGTTTAAACAGTCAATGGCATTTATAAAAAAAAAAAGAATGCAAACCTTTAGTATAATGACATTTGGAGAAAAGGCATAACATAATGATGTTTTGAAGCTTGGCTATTCTAAACCACAGAATCTGTTTTTGTTTCTCGGTTCCATCTAATCTATCTATCTATCTTTGTGTGTGTGTGTGTGTGTGTGTGTGTGTGTATTATATATATATATATATATATATATATATATATATATATATATAAATAAACACACACACACACAAAAAAACAAAAAACACACACACACACACAA
>JAODKN010000082.1:1259439-1291491 GCA_026774425.1 Petrocephalus zakoni
CTGTTTTTGTTTCTCGGTACCATCTAATCTATCTATCTCTCTGTGTGTGTGTGTGTGGGTGTGTGTGTGTGTGTGTGTGTGTGTGTGTGTGTATTATATATATATATATATATATATATATATACACATACACACACACACATACATACATACTACACACACACACACACACATACACACACACACTGCTACATAGAACACACACTCAATTCTGGTCACCTGCTCTACAGAAGAAAGAGAACAGAACAGAATTCTTTTCCAGTGCTGTGTGGCCTGAAAGTTGCTGTAGAACATAAGGCTGGAAAGAAAAAATGATTTCTGAAGACCTGGACCACCATCACTCCAGCACCATTACTACTCTTCCCAGGCTGGGAACCCTACGAATGTCATGGGAAAGAACATGCAGTTAAAACCTCAAGAAAGTGAGAAAGAAGTTTAGAGTGAGAGCTACAGACCTACATGCATCTCTCACACCCAATAACATCTGGGTTAATGCGTCTACCACGAGAAAAAAAAAACTAAACGAGTGTGATTTTTTTAAATTAAGGCTCTCCAGAACATTGGGGGTTTCCACATCATCTCTGGACAGACAAATGTGCTCATGCCCAACTTCAAAGAACAAGACACTGCATACTAACAGCAAAACCTCATCCCAACTGTGAAGCAGGGTAGAGGGAGTGCCATGGCTGATGTTGCTTTGCCGCCTCAGGGCCTGGATGGCCAGCAGTCATCGAGGAACGGATAAATTCCAATTTGTATCAGAAACTTCTAAAGCAAAATGTCAAGGTATCTGCCTGTCATCTAAAATTCAAAAGAGTCTGGAGCATACAGCATAACAGTGAGCCAAGACATAGGAGGAAATCAACAACAGAGTGTTTCAAACCGAAGAAATTCCATATTTTACAATGGCCAGGCAGAGTCCTGACATCAATCACAGTGAAACACTGTGGTGTGATCTGAAGCAGGCTGCTCCAGCAAGACAACTCAAAAATTTACATCAACTGACACAGTTTTGCATAGAGGAGCGGCCAAGATACCTCTTAACCCTTATCGCCCGCTACAGAAAGCGTATATTGAAGTAATTTGTTAATAGAGAAGGATCATTACTAAATATAATGATTCATCTACCTTTTCCATAAATGATCTCAATTGTTTGCAGTTTTTTGTCCAAAACGGACACAGCAATGTAAAATTGTATTGTAAGACACATATTCATGGTTAAGATTAGATGAAGATCAGACGACATTTTGGGAACCATTCTTGCAGAAATCCAGATAACTCTTTTACTCACAACAGTGTATGAACCAAGTCAACACAGTTTCATATTCAAAGCAAGCATACAAGCACCATCTTGCATCCTACAGCTTTGTTTTGCACATTAACAGTTTCATTTCCGCAACTGAAATAGTCCTAAATGACACACACACAGAAGTGGGATATTAAACATCCAAATCAACAAAATCAGCTGATTGCCTATAAAACTTGTTATGTTCTAGGGTATAATTCTGAGAAGCTCAGCCTAGTTCTCCAACTTTTTCACACACAGGACAACACAAACAAGCGAAGGTAAACCGTGGAAATGCGCCGTTAGCAGAAATGCAGAGCAACGAAGCCACAGAATGAGGGAATCTCATTCCAGGAATTTTAACACCCCACAGCTCATAGGCATTCCCAAGGATTCGGCAACCATTAAGGACAAACTTACAACTGCAAGGTGACAAGATCAAGGCTGATCAAATCAAGGCCTCTTTGGGGCAAACCCTCAACCGAGTCACTAAAAACCGGAAAGTTGCTATTTGAAAGTGAGACGAATCCCACAATCCGAAAGGTCCGCCCGCTAAGTATGCACCGCCAAGTGTGCCAGAACCTGCCTGACGCTGAGAAGATCAGCCAGCTGCAAATGGCGGATAAAAAGAAAGGTAAACACGAGGCTTCCAGCTGACCAAACTGTGGTACGCACCCAATGACACAGAGAACAGTGCCCTTCCCTATGACATCATCACTCAAACTTAAGGATTATATCGGACGGCACTGAGGCCCGGTTTCCCAAAACCTTCTTATCGCTAAGTAGTTCTTAAGTTGTACCTTAACCTCTCTCTTAACGTTATGGAAGGATTCCCGAAGCATTCGTACACGAAGTATATCTTAGGTAAGTCACACATTCGTAAGGTTGGTCCGGACCACTCTTAAGAGTCTTCTTAGCGCGCTAACAGTGTGCATTATTGGGAAACCGGGCCTTGATGCATTACAACAGAACTGAACTTTATCTTACCTTAAAATGTACTACCCCGTAGTTACCCGTCTTTGTTGAATGACCTAACTGAAACAGACTAAGGAATCAGAGTTAGACATAATGTAGCAAAGATAAACTTCCAGGCCCACTTCTGCCTAAATCCAGCTAGCCAAAGTCACAACGAGCAAGCTACTGGTCACACTGTTCAGAGGAGCTGGGCTGGCCTGCATCTATAGCTGCATCATCTTCAGAAAGACCACAGCGCTAACTCTGGGTGGGGGTTGTGGCCAGGCCTCTATGCCTCCTTCCCTCCCCCACAGCACTTGTAGAAAAGAAATGGGGGTGTCTTGCGATTTCAGTGTGCGATTTTCACTTTGAGAATGTTCAAGCACCTACATGTCAGACGGGCTCAAAAACCTCATAAACAAACTTCCAGAGCGACAAATTAGAGGCAGCACAGTCAGGGAAACGAAACTATGCGCTCAGAATAACCAGCCCTGTAATAACCTAATACTAGACTGCATTTTCATTATCACATTACTTTATTTTAATGTGTAGAGCACAGCCTGTTAATTAGAGTATTAAACCAGGGGCTAGTACAGGTAAATGCAAACTACGTGAAAATGAAATAATATGCATTTATAAGTATTCCAGGTAAACTGACCACACTTGTGTATGGTTAATTCGGCTAACTGTGCCTTGTTACCTGACTGGCATCACTCTGGAGTTGGTTGTGTTCATCACTGAGCATCAGAAAATCTGTCAGCCTTAGAGATATTCTGCAGATATGCCATCACATTCGATTTAGATCTACAGTTTGATCACCAGCTTAAAAACAATTGCTTTAAATTACATAGCAGTAGTTCAAAGGAAACGGGGACGTCAGACGTCTTCGCAGTGCATGACCATTAGAAAAGTAATGAATAGAGATGAAATCGGTGTCTTAAAAGGGGAGGGTAAATGAACGTATAAGTTATGAAAGGATACGGTGTGGAGGGCATTAGGTCGGGAAAAGTGGCGTTGGGATGCAGGATGCGCTCTTCTAAACGCTGCTCCATCGATTAAAGCAGTGTTTCCCAACCCAGTCCTCGGGGAATCCCAGACAGTCCATGTTTTGTGTCCTTACAGCTCCCAGCACCTGTACCAGGTATTCCGTGCTCCTGACTGGCTGGGAGCTGGGAGGGAGCAAAAATGTGGACTGTCCGCTGTACCCCGAGGACTGGGTTGGGAAACCCTAGATTAAAGTGATCCGGGGGGGGACAAGCGGGTCCAGCGAGCAGGAAGGAAGAATAATAATGATCAGGCAAAGCGAAAGCAGCAGCTAAAGGCGGCGGCGGTATAACCGTGGACCCGGAGAAGTCGCGTAACGCTGCATTAATCGCGGCGAGCGACGCCAGCGCTTCGGCCCCAGAACCGGCATCTCCGCGGCGGATCCGAGCACGTACGGGCGCGTCGGGAGCCGACTCCCGAAACCGAGCAATATACCGCAACACAAGCGGGACTGGCGGTGAAATCGGGACCGGCGCCCGGCGGTGCCTTACCCCTCCGGGCGCCGGCTCCGGATCGAGCTCCGGTCCGAGCGCCGCAGGGTCTCCGGGCAAACGGCGCCCCGCCGGCGGCAGCAGGAGCTGAAGCGGCGCCCGGAAACGCGCCCCGAACCGCGGCTGCGCTCGGGCTGCCTGCCGTGGGAAACTGAGCTAGTGCCGACGCGTAAATACGCCCTGAGCAACTTTATCAAAGTGCTTTTTTAGGCTGCCGATCAGCTCTTGTCGGAGTGGGTATTTCCAAAGCTCTCGCACTGTGCCTGTAATAGTAGCCCCAGTATGATAGTTAGACCGCCGTGGTTCACATAGCGTATTTTAAGGTGTTTACCTACCCCACCCCTGTACCAGTAGGGGGGAGTTATGGCTGGCGTAGGTGTACAAGGTACACTGAATAACCTATAATCTGCATATCCGCCCCGGTTTTTTCCCCCAATTTAAAAGCATGGTAATGTACACATGACCTTCTTGTTGCTGCAGCATGCATCATTTGAAGAAGTTATTATGGCTGAAAGCCACAGTGCAAAACCGTATACGCCAAGGGCGTAGATTTCCTCTGGACACTGGTGGGGACCTATGACTAAGTGGATTAAATTATTGGTGGGGACATTTCAATGGTCGGAGGATATTGGTGGGGACACGTCCCCTCCGTCCACCTTAAATCTACGCTCCCTATCCTCGCACCAGACTGATTCCCACTTAACTTGCCAGCACAAAGTCTCAGCAGGGAAGTTAGTCAATACACTGGAGCTGCATTTGTTCTTCGGAATCATTTTGAGAACAAGTTAACTTAACAATTTAAAAACTATCACAGCTATACAGGCGACAAGCGCCTTGGAGCAAATAGAGCCGTGGACCATGTCGATGCGGCATTCGGCCGGCTTGGGAAGGGGTACCGAGTCTGTAGGGGTGACACACATTTTGGAGGTAGCCGTTAAAAGAACTGCAGTGCCTCTGTCACCCGGGGTTAGCGATAACGGCTGTACACTTCGCCAAGGTGTTACCGGCCATCTCGATTTGAGCAACCTCTGCTACTGTTCTCAGGCATGTGACCAATATGGTGCAACAGTGACCAGATAAACAAATTACTGCCAGTGCAGTGAAACGTGAGACGGCTTCTTCTCCATAGTGTCTGTGGGGATTAACGCGTGTACGGCACAGAGGATTATACAGAACAGACTCTCCAACTTCACAATTTTAAGACTATCCACGCTGGGTAATTAAGGAAGTGTATCGGTACTATTTGGTTGCCGCATCTGGCTTAAGGACATTAAGTAAGTCTAAGACTTAGGGTAGGTAATTATTTTCACAGTTATTTTGTATGTTACCCATAGGGTCATTTCTCTGGTTTATGGAAAGAGGATTAAATAGTGAAATACAACAGCAGAATATTTAGAAATTGCATGGCTTATATGCATTACCAGCAAAATATTTTGAAATTGCATGGCTTATATGGTTTATAGCAAAGCTGTATATTTAGTATATGTGTGTGGCTTTGTGTCTATATGTCTGTTTATATTGTTTCTTTAAATCACCTTACTGACCACAGTGTGCCCTGTTGGTCAGGTTTCATATCAGAAGCTCCAACTGGGTTTTCCTGTTGACATCAATGGTCTTAGGGGCCTATTTCCTCTGTATCTGAGCGTCTCGCAACACCAGTCAGAGAAGAACTAGAAGCTCGAGTTAAATCCATTTGTTCCTGATACAAGGTTATTCTCCTTCCCTCGCCTGGTGCAGAAAACCTTCCCAAAAACGTCTCTGGTAATACGACTTCTGAAGCTGAGCCTGAACTGGTCTTTTTATAGTTCAGTCTCTATATCTAGTCCTAATTAAGTGGAGAGTTAACAGTTAACAGTGGCACAGAGACAATTAACGTGGGTCGGGTGATTGCCGTCAGATGGCGCCCCCCTTCTGAGCACATGGAACACCTGCAGCCTGGTTCTCCCCCACACACACATTGTCATACCATATGCAGCCACCACAGCTACCACACTAAGGAAACACGGTAAATCAAAAAAAATTTGCACCCATTGAGCAATCTGTCAGCTTCCCCTTGATGCGGAGATAAGACCAAATCCATTTAACCTGCTACCTTTGAGGTAAAAATTTCCCCAGAGCACCTTTCAATAGTGGACATTTTTACATATATTTTCTGTCTTTATTAAAAAAAAAAATTAAAGACTAACTGCAAGGGGTATGAAGGGCCCCAAAGGCAAATTTTTCATGCCACACAAGGGAACGAGCGTGCGCTGGACAGTGGCGATATCCAAATGGGCAGACGGGATGGTGTGGATTCTCATTGATGACAGCGATCTGCCTTTGCTTTAATGTTCGCCATCTTATACAGTGGTAAAAAAAAAAACAAAAAGAAAAACTGGGTCAAAGGGCAGGAGTACCAGTTGCTGAGTAAGAACGGCATAAGGGAAGGTACCAGAAAACACGACATCCAATGGATTTGCTCGCTGAATGCGTATTGCAGAGACAATGTGACGCCGGTTCCCCGGGACACAATGGGGCTGTTTTCTTGGCTTTTTTTTACCGTTGCGCCTCCACTGATATTTGCTAGTGCCCTTTTGTGTCGTCCGTGTCCTTCCCTCTACTAACACACGTGCCGATTTCTGAACAGGCAGACTGAGGGCAGCCGCCTATCCCTCGGCAAATGGCGACAATAAGATCAGAAACCCTGCAGCCTAGGGTCCTTCCAAAAGAAAGTCTGCACCATGGCAGTGATGTGTCATTAGTGGTGTTTCTAAGATTTTTTTAATATTGGGGGCAAAAGAGGAGCCATAATTCATAAAGAGGGGCTAACCTTATTGTTAACCAATAATATGTTTTGAATTGGTGAGTGACAGGGGAGAGGACACTCCAGGGGCCAATCAACTTTCAACTGGGGCCAGTGCCATTGTGATTCCACCCCTCTATACACCCCTGGGTATCATGTGTCACAGGACTGAGTGGAAAATGATGACAGGCCTAATCTGAAGTCATCTGTATTTCTTTTTCAGGCTCCAAAGCCTCCCGCTGGTAGAGTCTGTTTTGGCACAGTGCTGGCTTTGGTTGGCGGTGTTGGATGCTGTCACAGCGATACCAGCCAGCGTTGACCCCTTCCCCAGCCCCCCACCATCCAGCGGCACAAGAGACACTCCATCATGCAGAATGCATGCTGCTGATTGCTACGGCAGCTTCGCACGCACATCTGAACGGTGACATAAGGGATATAGCTTTGTTTAATGGCCCATTTCTATGACAGATGTGACGCAGAGCGGCACAGCCCTGCAGCGGCGGGAGTGATGGACAGGTAGCGGCAAGGTTGAGCCTGCGCCGTGGAACGGTAATGAGATGCAAAGCAGCTATGTGAGGGTCCGGAAATCGCCGTGCGATGAACAACGTTCAGCCTTAGCCCCTTGTTTAGCCGTCTGATCGGCATGGGTAACACCAACATGTTAGCCGAGCCACTCCCTGTTCTGTCTCCATCAGGACCACGGGCCTTCCGTCCGTTTGCCGGTCAGGCCTCGCTTGTTATATCCCCTAAACTCAACTCTCCTGGCTGCGAATTAAGAGCCGGGATCTGCCCGGGGGGTGCGTGCTCCTCCTGCTGTCACCGTTTCAAGGTTCAAAGGAGACTGCACTATAGATGAATAAAAAAAAAAACACTAATTTCCATTAACACAGACGTGTGGCGGAGCCTTGATTTGTTGGGCGAAGGATGACGAGTTCCGTGCCGCGAGGTAGCCTCCCCGGTGTGTCTCCTTTAACGACTCCACTGCGGCTAAAAATAAAAGCGGGCCGTCTGGAAGCAGTGACATCACGCCACGAGACAGCGGAGACGTTTCTCGCGACGGCGGCAACGCGGCCCGTATAATAACAGTCTCAGCGCCATGAGGGCAACGCCGACGGATCTGTCTCGGCACGGCCCACCTGCGATCGATTCGGTGCTGAGCCAAACAACCGTTTCCAGGGAAACGGTCTGGCCCAGGTCACTAACAAGAAGGACGGCTAACGTTTGACTCCTTAATCACCGGAGGGCACCTGGCTCTCTCCCGGTCCCGGTGTGCTTCCCGTGCTTCTGGGAAAATGAGTTGAGGATTAATGCCATTTAAAATTTTCAGGTCGGTGCTCAGGTATGGCCCAGCAACGGGCGGCTTAAATTATCCGGAATGTAAATCCCCAGGAACAAGCAGAAGTAAAACACACAGCAGGCATCCTGTCTTCACCCCCACCCGTTAGAAATATGCCCCTGGAATATCCTCCTGGCCACAGTTAGGGCGACTGGGATCCACAGTTGCGGGGGGGCGGGGAGTTACACAGGGACCGGGAGATATTACAGACCCAGCGTCCAAGTAAAGAAGGAAAAAGTAAAACGTGATCTGCACCTTTGACAGAAGCCTGTGTTACTTTCTGCAATTGGGCCACAGAATATGGATATAGAACAAGGCTGTCATCTCTCTCTCTCTCTTCCTCTCTCTCTCTCTCTCTCTGCGGTCCATCATCCTTTGCCATCCCTCCTGGTCCCTGCCACCCTCAGCCCGCATCCATATTCATGCCAGGCCGAGGACAGGTGCACATGCCCCGTTTATACATAAGGCGAAGATTACGTGGAATCAGAGGAAGGCGGGGAAATCAGAAAGCGGGCCGCTGACGGAGGGATCTGCTTGATCCGGAGAAAAGCGGGAAGCGAGCAGTTCCATGGCGAAACGACCTTTAAAAAAATCTCCCTCTTTCACCGAAAACATTCTTGCGGTGTTGGCACCACCTGTACTCACCCCAAAAATAATCACCTATCCATCTTCTATACCTGCTTGTCCTATTCAGGGTCACGGGGGGTCCAGAGCCTATCCTGGAGGCTATGGGCACAAGGCAGGGAACAAACCAGGATGGGGCGCCAACCCGTCACAGGAATTTGGCAATTAATCTTAGGATGTTTCTGGACTGTATGAGTAGGGGGGGGGGAGCAGAGAACCTGAAGGAAACCCCACGACGATGGAGGGAGAACATAAAACTCTACAGACACAGCTTGAGGGGGGAGTCAAACCCTGGTCCCAGGGGTGTGAGGCAGTGGTCCAAACTACTGTGCTGCCTCAGTAGTCACCCAGTGATGCTGAAAAAGAATGATTAAGACATGTCCTGTAAGCACAGGTGCTGTGTCTTTTATGGTATGTGCTGCTGCTTGGCAGCTTTAATCCCCCAGGCATCCTGGTGACATCACTGCTCCTCACCCATAGCCCCCCCCCCAATCCCCCACACCTGAAAGTCTCCGCCCGGTCAGCACACTTGTTCCGGTGCCGACACTGACTTTGTCATAGACTCGAGGTGGATTCGTCTCACTACGCAAATTAATTCTCAAGTCGACAGAAAAACAACAAGACGTCTACAGGAGGTAGAGACACCGTCCTCCATCGTAAGAAAGGCAGAGAGTCCCGTGAGGACGGCCACCACTTCCGAATCCATGAGAGGGAGCTGCGTCACGCCGCCAGCTAGTGGGACTGCCAGGGGAGGGCCACGCTCGTTTGTTTACGGCGACGCTGCGTGATCCCTTGCCCCCCAGCCCCGTCAATCACCACAGAGATAATATCCGAGAAGTGGGGGCTGGCGTCACCTCTCAGAAATTAGAGGGGCCTCAGGGCTCCGGAGGGAGGCGAAGAAAAGGGATAATGAGAGAAGCCCCCCTCCCCCACCCCGCCCCCCAAAATCTCACAAAGTCTCGTAGACACAGGCAGAATTGCTAAGCAGCGGTGGAGAGACTCTGAGATTTGCGGGGCACTTAGCAGATATGCTTACCACAAAACTCACCCTACAATAAGGATCCTGTACACCATTGTTTCTCAACCCAGCCGTCAGGGACCACCAGACGGTCTATGTCCACCTCCCACTGCCTGGCAAGGAGCTGGGAACGGCGAGGGGTAGTTCAGGTCCATAAATTAAAAATTCAGACTTTTTTTTGTTTCAACCAACCAGTTGAGCATAAAGAGCCACAGTGACAGATTACTCAGCTGGCTGGTTGAAACTAAATCTTGGTCTGGATTTTTTACTTTCTGGATCTGAACTATCCACCTCTGGCTGGGCCCGACTGGAGTTCCTCCAGGACTGGTTTGAGAAATACAGGTTTACACTACCTGCTGCCTTCAAGAGAGCGCCCCCCCACCCCAGCGAACAGCAGATGACACCCATGACACCTCAGGTCCCCAAGACCTGGCCTCTCTTGTCCTTTGGCACCCAGTAATTAAACCACTGCATCTATGGCAAGCAAACAGGGTATATTGAGGTTTTGTAAGACCACCGAAACCCACAGGAGTCATGTGGCACCCAGTAGTGGTGTTTAGCTCCCCTCAAGTCACACAGTGCCACATTGGGAGCCCCCTGTTGGTCATAAACAGTCACTATGGGGGGGGGGGGGTGGAGTGACAGCAAACTCCTGGGCCATTTGCATTCTCAATGAAACGATTAGGGGAGAGGGGCATGCAGAAGAATCAGGTGCTACAGTTGAGACACGAGGAAGATCAGACAGAGTCTCACCTCAGGCTAAGGGTTAATTGCTGCTCCTTCGATGTCAGCAAGTCCCCCACGGAGAACGTGGTGTAGCCCAGAATATTCCTCTGCGGACGAGAAAAAAAAATGTGTTAGCGGGCTGCTTGGTCTCGCATCTCCCAGTGAGCAAAGTCCGTCTTAAACAGCAACTTTCCACGGAAAAACTGCCCGGGGAAAGAACTACCAAGACTACCAAGAATTTGTACCCTTGCCTGGAACAGATAACGATTCTCGTTTTTGTGTGTGTAGGTATGTGTGCTATAAGACACACAAGTAATCAAAGTCATAGAGGAGCAAAGAGTTTAATTGAAGTAAGTAATGTGATTATGTGGCCAGTGAGGGAGTTTCCTGGGCAATGTCATCATGGAGACAAAGCCTAGCCTAGTCCTGATGATGTCTATTTGGCCTCCTACCAGTTTTGACCCAGAAGCACTTACTGTCCAGAGCCATGATGCCCACCGTAAGGAGTTTACCGCAGACGGCTTGGGACGGAGCAGCGGAAACCCTCATACAGGCCCCGCCCCTATTTTTGTCTCCCCGAAATGTCAGGCAAGCTACTTCTCATGGACGTCACCTCAGCCGACTACCTCTCACCCAAAGAGGGTAGCCAGCCCCCTTTTTTTTTAAGCCTTACACAAGCTGAACTCCTGAGCTTAACTCGCTTTATTCCACGAACATGGCGAGACAGAAGACGGTGGAGATGCCGCACTTCTGTGGGCCGACCTTGTGGGAGAGCCACGTCGCTGTAAATGGGTCAGAACCGCTGAACTGAGAGGGCCATCCATTATACCTTAAGACGGCCATTTCTGCGTGGCCCCCCCTGCTCTGCGGATCGGTGCGGAAGGCCCAGATCAGCAGCGAGTCGCACCCAGTTTTACCCTCAGAAGCAGGAGAGCTAATCTGAGCTTTCCTGTGACGTGTGTCTCGGCTGCTTGCTGCTGGTTTCACTATGACACCCCCGCCGCTACCTCCGTGTGCGTACGCTCCTCTCACACAGGATGTGCTGGTTTTTTTTCCCCAAACACACGATGCCGAGCCTTTGTCTTTTGATGTTGCCATGCTCCCCCCACGCCACGGGTGGCCACCGGGCTGTGTGCGAGTGGCTGCAAATGCGTGGTACCAGAGCTGGGGAGGGCAAACAGGAGGTTCAGCGCAGGCCAGGCAGGGCCGAGGGCTCCATCTACCCTCCATCTGACCCGACTGGCCCTATGGAACCTTGTAGAAGCTTCACTTCTGCTCAGATGCAGAAGAAAGTGCTCGATGCGGTAAGAACGATGGCCCGGCAGCGAAGTGAAACAGCTTTAAAGTGGTTTAAGTACCTTAAAAAAGGTCATTGGCTCCATGTTCAAGCCCAGGGTGAACTGAACTTGAACAATGTCAACTGATCTCTCTCTCATGTGCAAAAAGACTAATATTTTGGGGAAAAAAATAAAACATACCACACATCACCAGAGTTGGAGGTTAGAATCCCCCATGTGCTTCTTGGTTCGTACAGATTTCCTCTGGCTACTCCAGTTGCAAATGTGTGCAGTGAGGCTAGTTGGTGCCTCTGAATTTCCTGTAGTGTATGCACGTGCCCTGTGAGGGACAGGCCTCCCATCCAAAGTGTATCCCTCCTCCCCCCTGCCCTGTGCTGCATGGGATATGCTCCAGGCCCCTTGTAACCCTGACCAGGAGAAGCAGATGGAGATTCTGTATGACCATGTGTTTTGTTTTGGCTATTAGTATCCAGCGATCATTTATTTAACAGACTGGGCACACACTAAAACCGGCATGCTAAAACGAAGTTTTGACAAACCTTTAATTACATCCACATTTTAACAAGCTCCTCCCTAAGGGGACAAACAGCTGCGGACCCCCGTCCAGCCCGGGAAGTACAACTTTACAACCTGCCAGCAAAGTCTGACACTGCACAGCACAACCACTTGTCAAGGTCAAAGGTAACCTGCTGGGGGTAAGGAGAGTTCCACACAAGGTGGCTTCTGCACACCTGCCAGGGATCAGCCCCCCAGGGAAAGCAGGCAGGTATGCCAAGTCAGTCCCCAGCCCTACCCCATAAAATCGACCCCCGCTATATCAGCAAAGACACTACACTACTTTTGCCTGATGGGACACTTCATTTTTCTGAACTTCCTGTCCAGGAAGAAACAGCTGCCAAAACTGCCCGATTCACTTTTCCTGACACACTTTTCCCAACGCACGGATAACACGGCATGGAGAACATGGCACGTTTGTGGCAGGGACTACATCTGTAGAGCAACCTGAGAGAGAAGCTAAAGCCGCGGGCGGATTGGGCGTGCGTGAGCCCGGGCCTGCTCGTCCTCCGGTGGGGGGCAGAGGAGGTGCCTGGGAGATCACGCTGTAGTCAGGATCAAAGCGGCAGGGCCTCGGCGCGGCGAAGGGGATCGCGCGACAAGCCGGCCCTCACCGATATCAAGGGCACCGCCCGCCACCGGTGCCTCCCTCCACTCCTGTCTCAGGCCTCCTGCTTAAAAGAAACTTTTGATCTCTGCTCTTCCTTGAGCGGTTCTGTCCCCCCCCCACCCCTAGTCGTCATCACACTCATTTCCTTCTCTGCACACAAGCAGAGAGTGTGGCCTCCTGTCCAGGCAGCATTTAATGCTGAGCTAACTGTTCAGCTGCAGAGGGGGAGGGACAGACACACACCCCCCCCCCCCCTCAGTTCTACACAGCCACCCGGTGCACCTGTAAGGACAGACACACGCACGCACACGCAAGCAGCGCAGCGACGAGCTCGTGGACCGCAGATACTCACCCCAGTTAAGGCGCGTGCCCCCCCCCCTCGTCCCCAGTGCCACCACCCTGGTGCACCAAGAGTGCCGGCGAGATGAGCAGAGCCCCGGCGCGGCCTAGTGGCGGACAGGTGTCGCCGCGCCTTGGAGGGGCATGTCCTCCCGGCTTGCTGACACGGCGGCTGGCGACGCACGCGGACCGCCGGAGCCCGAGGAACGCATGCAGTGCGCTTTAAGCGAGTGAGTGGGCGGGAGGGAGGGAGAGAGGGGATGAGAGAGAGGGAGAGAGAGAGATGACGAGCAGCTGCGAGCGAGCATGCGAGAGAGAGAGCGAGCGAGGGAGAGTCACACCTCCAGTCTGCAGGCCGTGACTCAGAAGCCTGACGGAGGGAAAATCCCTCATTACAGCCCCACAAATTAACGGTGTGGGGGGGCAGGGGCAGTACCATGGGGGAGGCACCAGCCTGCTCGACGTGGTTATACATGCAATGTACTGCCTTGGATTGCAGGACCTCCTAGTGCGTTCCAACGTTGACCGGGCCACGTCCTGCCTCTAGGGCACAGTTTATGGGTTCAGGTGCCTTGAAAACTCTGGAAAAGTGGAATCTCAAAACTGGGAAACTGGGGGACATACCAGTGTCTTCTGTGTGATGTTTTACAAATGAACACAGCTAGCAGATGTATTTTCTTGCGTTGTGGTTGTTTTCTCTGGCAGATGCAGCTCATTGGCTGGTCCATGGGAGCCATGTGGGGGGGGAATGTTTCACTGTTCTCTGAGATCAGCCAAAAATGAAGTGACTGGCGGCAGGCGGTGTGTGCTCCTGGAAAAGCGTGACCCAGAGATTTAAGAAGGACGCTCACATGCTCACAGACGGACGCTAACGCATTAAGGCCGCAGCCACTCCTCCAAATCATGTTTAAATTCAAACATTATAAAACAGAATCTGCAGTGCTGTTTTGGCCTGACTCCTCTGCTGACCCATGTCTCCTTTGTCTCGTGTCCATGTGCTGTTCCATGTTTCCTGTCTTCCGTCCCTGTGCTGTCTCACATCTCATGTCCACGAGCAGCTGTATGTCTTCTGTCTCCTGCCCCTGCGCTGTGCCACGTTTACTGTGTCTCCTGTCCTTGCGTCATTCTCCTGTCCTTGGGATGTCTCCTGTGTCTGAGTTGTCCCATATCTCCTCCTCAAGCCCCAGCTCATTCACCAACAAATGGAGTGGTACTCTATTGGTCCCAAGCGGGAAATGTCCTAAAGTATGGGCAGTGGACAGGCTGCCGCTAAGCATTATGGGTCAGTTACATAATGCCACTGAGATTGCACTGCGGGAGATGGGGCTAGATCATTTCTCAAGAGTGGGGGTCTCTTACCCTCAGTTCACTGTGCTGCAGAACCTGGGGGGTTAATTTTTTATTTTTTATGCCATCCTTCTGGTTCTACCCCAAATGTAACCTTAACAAAAAAACAGTTATCTGGAAATACTGATGTCCCCCAAACAAGCCTTAAGGTGCAGAAAGATTAATTACAGCAAATGTGAACAAATTAATATGTTTTTTTGTCACAAAAGAAACATTAATGTTTCGTTACAGTTTCTATTTGGAGTACAAGATGTTTAAGATTGTCATTATGCATTTTTGAATGTATTTAATCCCTGGTGTGTTCACAAGATGCTTTAAAGTTGAAACATCAGCCCCTTTTATAGACTAAACACAGCAGTAATAATCTGCTTTGAGCATATTAAAATTAAAACAATCAGAAATAAGCGATAATTTAAATGCATTAACTGTGATGTACAAACGAGAACCAAAGTGAAATCTAGTCCACATTGCCTTACTGTTGTCTGTGTGGCATGTTCTGGGCAGCCCGGTATGGTTGGGGTTAGGCTTAGGCTTAGGAAGTACAGGTACTGTTAGGGTTAGGGTAGCTCCAAAGGCATTGCTCATGGGATTGACTTTCATCTTGGCCAGGATGGAGTCTGCGCAGGATTGACTGGCAGCAGGCGGACTCTTATGGCAATGGTATGTCAGTCTTGATTTACGACCGGACCGCACCTTGCTGCAGTGGCTTGGGTCTCCTTCGCTCTTTTGTGCCTTTCCAAAAATAAGATGCCACTCCCTGAATGTACGTAGAACAGGCAGTGAGGCAGTGGCTGTCATTTCCTGATGAAGAAGCTAAGGAGGACGGTGCCAGAAGGCATCTTTAACACTTCGTAATCACTTCTTTAATCACCATGTAATCTTCAATGATATAAGCGCCGATGATGAAATTTGCATACAGTGAGAGGAAGGGGAGGGAACCATAGTAACGCCAAAGTACATTGAGTCCTGAAGCTACCTCCTGAATGATCTGGTGACCTTCCAGGAGATACTGTTAAGAGTGACGTCCAGAGGTGTCAATTTCAGGTCCAGAAAGTAAAAATCCAGACCAGGATTTTGTTTCAACCAACTAATTGAGCACTCTGTGACTGTGACTCTTTATGCTCGACTGATTGGTTGAAACAAAATCCTGGTCGGGATTTGTACTTTCTGGACCTGAAATTGACACCTCTGGTGACGTCACAAAGTTCAGGTCACTGACAGAAGGCCAGAACGATGGAGAGTTAATTCTGAGCGGAACAGGGGGGACGTACCAGTGCGCCGCAAATGTACCGTGATGGAAGAACGCGCTCGGACACGTCGTGAGGCTGTCGGCAGCAGGCATTCCAGAGCGAGTCGACACAGGCCCCAGAGCGACGGCACCTACTAGCCTATTACCTCCACAGCAGACCTGTTGCCACGGAAACAGCAGCACCCCATGGATGGTCCTCGTCGTCGGTCTGGGCCGCAGGGTGAGGAGAAGGCACATCGGCCCCGATTTCTCTGCGCACTCCCGGGAGGCGTCTCCGGCTGAAGCGGACTCAAGGTTAGACGGAAACTTCTCAGGCAGCTGTTAGCTCATGTCTGCATCTCCAGAGCGTGGCTTCCAAAGGCTCCAGTACATGCATTCTAGATGGGTGCATCTTGCGCTTTTCACACGTTAACAAAAAAGTTCCACACCGAGGCCCCAAGCACTGCAGAAAGAGGTACTAGCGACTGGGGCTGCCTGGGGCGGATGGCAGTAGTTCATCCTACGAACCTTGGCGCTCCGCCGAAGAAAGGCTTGAACTGCATGTCAGGGGAATATATGGGCTCCGGAATAGCCAGTCACATGACCAAACGGTAGAATCCCATTGGCTTAAAAAAGAGTACAGGGTTAAATGTTAAGACAGCCTGTTATCAGCTGATATCACTGCCGTAGAGGAACAGTGCCAACCGCTGTGATACTTCCTCTTCCTCAAAAATTTTAGCTTTTGCATTGCTAAAAATAAATAAGTGTGAATAAGTCTTTTACATATACAATGACTTTATTTAGCAGACACTTTTGGCCAAAGCGATGTGCAAGCAAGGCAGAAAGCACATTGCAAATATACATGCTGTCAAGGAGTTGGTGAAGGCATAAGCGCAAATGTAAGCATTTTGGAAGCAGGAGCTGCACAACATCTTGCAAGAGAGCAAGAACATAATATGTCAATTCAATTCAATTACCATTTTCATCCCTTGTTTCCCAAAAGCCAGGTAAAGTCATCTCAGAAAAGGCTTAGAAATCCCAGTACATTTAAAGTAACAGAAATGACAGCAATAGTAATAATAAAAGGAACATTTTTACTAACATTCAGGAAATCATCGCTGCCGGCTTTATAACGCACCCAGCCGTTTCCTCCTGGGACTCTGAGCCCCGTGACGAGCTTTGGCAGCTCTTTCTGCCAGGCTCCTCGCCCCAGCTTGGTGCCGGGCTTGCTTGGTCGTCCCTGTCACCTTCTCCAGGAACTGCGTGCATGCTGGCGGCTCTCTGCAGCACTCCAGGGCATGGAACTGGCACGTGTGAAAGTTGCGAGGGTATTCCCAGACACCCCTCCCATGGAGATGGATCGACTGGCCGTAGCTTTGACAGCTGAGAAGGCTCCGTCTCCAGAGACGGCCGAGACTGGGCCTCGCCAAAGCATAGCTCCTAACAGCTGGCATTTTCCCGACCTGCTATATTTGCTCGTGAGAACCTAGAATCTCTGCTTCCTCCAGCCCCAAAGGGCAGGGAAAATTATGGGGCGGCTTGAGGATGGGTGCAGCAGGCGGAGGGCGCGCAGGCAGGACCGGCGCCTTTGGGGCAGGCCTCAAAGCCAAGCGGCGGTGGCGGGGGTGGCACCACGGGATGCTAATCAGCTGAACTTTATTTCCCTTCGTGGGAAGCGTGGATGTAAAATGTGGGGTGGGGGGGCAGTAAGAGACTCCAGCATCCAGCTGATATTCGGCAGCAGAAGGTCCTTGCTGCGTTCCAGCTTATCTGGGCGGGTGTCAGGCAGCATTAGCTGTACATCCTCAGAGGAACATTGAGACCTCCAAAGATCCACGTCCAGAGGAAATCAAAATGACAAGCTGAATGTTACTTCCAATAAGGTCCAGATGAGAAATGTCGCCCAATGCCGCAGCACACACTACAGCAAGTGGGAGGACGCCGGGCCTTAAAAACATCTAATTTTATGCTCCACACTGGGTTTTCCTTGCCATAAATCCCCACACAGAAGCGAAAGATATATACACTGTTTTTGTAATGCCTTATGTAAAAATGGGCCGTGCTTTTCAATTTTATTTATATATTAATTTATATATATATTTATATATATACATTTTGCAGAGGAAAACATCTGATGCTTAGAAATGCACAACAGAGAAGGGAAGCCTGGGGAGGTGGCACATCCTTATCATACTGACGATCTATACAAACACACTGAGAAACAAAGACTGTCAGCACTTTTCTATCAAATTCTCGCAGGCAAAAGCATGCATCGCTCCTCCTTAAGCAAGAGGTCTCAGCTTCCCTTGTTTCTTTAAAACATCGCTTTTGGTTGATCGCTTTCTCTCTCTGCCCTGCAAAAAACAAAGCTTGACTAGGTGGCTTGCCCTGTAGCCGCCCGGCGATCACGTTCAGGCGTGGCGTCACCGTAATCTGCCATATTGGCTGGTATTAGCTCGCCAAAGTTGAAAGCGGCTTAGTTGAATTTGAGGAAGGGGGCGTATTCAGGATTCGTGAAGTGTCTCAGTTCTGCAGACTTTTTGAAAGGTATGGCTCAGGGAAATATTACCCAAGGTAAAGGCCAAATTAGACACTGAGGATGAGCGAAATGTTCTGCTATTAACGCATGTGAGCTGTTGGGTTCTTCCATTTATCCATTCTTCACCATTAGCTGCAATATTCAGGTTTTATTGTCATTGTGTTCCATTTGAACTCATAACTCAGATATTCCAAGTTCCTAGCTGGAAATTTCAACTGGAACATCCCCTGAAATCGGAATTCCTACTTGGAAAATCAGAGAAATTTACACAACTCCGACCTCAGGATTCAAGATGGCTGCACCCTTTATCAACAAAAGTAAAAGCTGGACTTTTATACTATTTATTAGCACCAATGTCTTATTTGTGGCTCATTAGATTAGTTGTATACACAGCACTGTCTGACCGCTATCTGTGGACAGTGTGGACAGTGTACTGTTGCTACACAGTGTTTTTATGCTTAAAATACCACGTAATTGCTAACAATTTACTGGGTTAGAACTGAGGTCTGTTTCAGAAAGCATTTCTTGCTTAGCTGGATAACTTGTCCGATTTAAGGTGATCTGGGCTAAATGTGAGTGAACGAAGATAAAAGCCATTTAAACTGGGGTAAATTCAATTCAACAAATTATCCGGCTAAGCAAGAAATCTTGCTTTTTGAAACAGGCCCCTAGTATTGCTAAATGGCTTTCCACCTTGCTGTGCTGGAACGGGGGTAACTCATACAGTGCTGTGTAAAAGTATCAGTCAAAGAAGTTGTGTAGAAGAGGCAGTCAAAGAAAATGTTAAAAGCTATTATCTGTAAGTGAATGTGTACGTAGTAAGTGAATATTTACTCAGGAGAAAAACACAATTTAACATTAGAACATGTGGGAGTTGTGAGTAACACAATAAAACAAATGGTAATTTCTTCAGTTCTTTGAAAAGTCACTGCTATCTTGCTGTTGGCTAGATGAACACCGCTTCAGTTCCCAAACCTCTCCTCAGGGGCACCTCAGCCATTCCAAGTAGTCATTAAATTTCACCACCCGCCAATTTAATTAATTAATTACAATACTTTTTAAAACGTCAATGAGGTATTGATTGGCCCTGCAAGGTCAAAAAACACATGGGTATATTGGATAGTTGCTGTAAATGCTGGGGTGACTTTAGGGGAAGATTTGAAATGGCTAAGCTGACAGACTTTGACAGACATAATATCATACTGTAGTTTTGCACCAACATGAAGATCATTTAAATGTCATTTTCTTTACCGCCCAAGACTTTTGCACAGCACTGTATATCAAGTGAGAAACAGCATCGCCAGGCAGGTGAGAGGTGATCCTGGCATCGTTAAACAGAAATAAAGGTCCATACTGCCTCCTCTCCAGCAGGGGGCTCCACCACCATCCACGCCGGCTGAGCTGTCACTGTGGTCGGGGCCAAAGGTTTACTTACTCTATGGCTAGAATTTTAGACAAATGCTTTAACCATGTTAAACATATGGAATGATACAAATTTCAAGTGACGGGAGACAATCACCATGGAAAACAGAGCTAAGCGATAACGGGTAAATGCTAACAGTGCATCATTTATAATGCTTATAGGAGATTGTTACATTTTCATGTTTTATATTCGAGGATGTTCTTACAGATCTTTTCTCTGATCAGCATATATATTTTTGTTTATATCATTAATAAATCCCAGTGAGATTATTTGCACTATGTGGATCCAGGCAATACAATTTGCCAACAATCTTCTAAGGCAGGTAACGTGATGAGCAACTTGTTTGTTTCATTAAATTTCCAGTGGAAACTGCATTGTGAGTTTGCTGTAGGTTGTCAGTTAAAATCCCAGAAATTTCAGTATTGGGCCCCTGCTCTATTGGGTCCTTAACCCCCAATTGCTCCGGGCACTGGCTGACCCTGATTTCCCAAAAACTATGCTGCCTTAGATAAAAACCATCTACCAAATTTCTGTAATGAATATAGGCCATTTAATTTTGCCAATTGTCTCATGTCATGCTGTCAGACTGCAGACAAGGGCCACATTCGCTCACATTGACTAATACGCTTTTAGCGCTGATGGATTCAAAGGTTGTTTTAAGGTGGGTGGGCAGGATTGCGCAATTAAGGATCTCAAGACCTGAACACATAGATGCCATGAATTCCGTGAGGCAGGAGACTGATGTTTACAAACAGGAGAGCAAACTTTAAATAGGCACCCAAGTGGCATCGCTGAAAACAGCCTGATACAGTAATGTGAAATAGGCAGAGTGCGGTACGGCAAAGGGCCTGAAGGTCACCAGCTGAGATGTAGTCTAGAGCATCCAGGTAGGAGACCTTGTGTTTAGCCTATAGCTACATTTCCATCCACAGTCTACAGCAGACCCTTAAAAAAGAAGGATTGGATTGTTACTGACAAATAAAGGAACGGAACACAGGAGGGAATGAAAAACCATGCAAGGCAGCGTCATATGTGCAGGCCTGCATGGGGGATGCTGTGGAAATTAAAATGCTAATAATAAGAGACGGACGGAAAGACACCGCCAAGCCTCGACCAATGAGGACGCTGCGTCCATTTCCTTTGTCATCACAGCAATTACAATAAATAAAGATCTGCTTATGCCATTCCATGAGTCATTGTCTTGAGTAATCGTTCTAAGAACCCCTTTTCATTGGGAGCCCGGCCCTCCTTCCCCGACAGAGCAGACACCACCGTACATCTAGAAAGGCGCTCGGGTCAGAAAGGCTGGCACTGAGATTTATGGTGCCGTGGTTCAAACGGAGTGAAAAAGTCCTTTAGCATCTCATATTTTATTATTTTATTATCTTTTCCACTGGCTTTGTGCTGTTGATGGAAGAAAAATTACTGGCGAACTTAAGAGCATGCAATGCAAAGAGGTATTAAGTACTGAGAAGGCAAATTCTGTTTTAATAGACAAGAAAAAAAATTATATATTTTGGTATAACTGGTAATTAATTCCAGTATGTCAACTGAAAAAACAATTACACTAAACAGCAAGTCATTCAGAACACCATTATTGTACAACACAGGTACTCTAAATATTTAAACCTGTTTAATCTTGTTAGAAGTTTATTTAAGCCACTTTTGATTTGCTATAATTATATTTTCCTACACTGCCTAATTCAAAATTTAAAACATCAAAATATATATTCATACATATTAAACTATTTTAAAATACAGGGGTATTTTCTTTAAAACATACTCAAAGATTAGTATCTACAGAAGCTAGAGACGCTAATAAGCTTCTCATAGCTGACATTTTCTTGGAAATGTCTCCTGGTCCCTCAGTCTCGTGTGAGAGTAGCAGCCAGCTGAACCGACACGCAGCTTTGCCTGTTGTTCCTTGAGCAGTCTGCGGACGTCTGGTGTTGATGCCGCGTGGCAGAAAACCCTCCATATGCTCAGTGATGAAAAAAAGCGAAAGGGAAAAGCGAAAGTGGAATTAATATCCGTCGCCCGGCTCGCTGCGCCTTCCGCTGTTGTTCCTCTATTGTCCAGGCTATTTTCAAGTTAACTCATTCGTGCATTGCATACTTTTTCCTGCATTCAGGGGGATACTTCCCTGTTACGATAGGCTTTAGTATGCAGAGGTGATTCTAGAGACTTGGGGGGCCCCCCAACGCCCCCTCACTTGGCATGGTAACATTATTACCTTTATATTACTATTAAGCATAAATTAATGATATCAACAAAGAGAATTTAATAAACACAAGACCTTTATTTCACTTTTGTAAAAAAACAGAATGCACAAATAGTGCAGATTTGTCGTTGTAATGAATTAAAGGTGCATTTACGTCAATGGAAATGACTACATCTATTTATTAGTCCTTCTCAGGTCCTCCTATTAGTCCTCATTATTTTCGACTTATGTAAAAAATTGGCTCTCGGAACTAATTACTGATTTACGGCGCCTAAAGTGACGTACCAGTGAGACTGATAAGTACAGCTGCAAAGGAGCTGGTTCAGCTATAAGCCAGACCAGATACATGATCGAGACAGCAGGGAGAACAGGATTCATACGAAGAGGAGCGCTGTCAGGAGCGCTGTGCACGAGAAAGCACGGAGAATAGGATTCATATGAAGAGGAGCGCTGTCAGGAGCGCTGTGCACGAGACAGCAGGGAGAACAGGATTAATACGAAGAGGAGTGCTGTCAGGAGTGCTGTGCACGAGACAGCAGGGAGAACAGGATTCATACGAAGAGGGGTGCTGTCAGGAGCGCTGTGCACGAGACAGAAGGGAGAACAGGATTCATACAAAGAGGAGCACTGTCAGGAGCGCTGTGCACGAGACAGCAGGGAGAATAGGATTCATACAAAGAGGAGAGCTGTCAGGAGCGCTGTGCACGAGACAGCAGGGAGAACAGGATTCATACAAAGAGGAGAGCTGTCAGGAGCGCTGTCAGGAGCGCTGTGCACGAGACAGCAGGGAGAACAGGAATCATATTTAGAAGAAGAGAGCTGTCAGGAGTGCTGTGCATGTGCACACGCCCGTCCAGGTCACCAAACGCATGACTCAGGTGTGGTAGTTGCAGGACTTTCAGGTGACGTATACTTACTTCAAATTCAGCTATGTCTCCAGCAACCCTCCCAGCAACCCACCCACATTCCAACCAATTATCCAGTACTGGGTGGTGGAGATAGCTAAAATAATATATATTTTTTTCCATCATCTAAAAAATTTGACTCACGACCTTGTGCTGGAAAAGGGTTCGGGAGAGGGTGGATGTATAAATTATTTTAATATCCTATCTAATTGAGTTTATGAAAATTTAATGTTGTAATAACAAATTGCTTCGCCAGAAATCCACTTGTATGTCCCAAACGAGAATGGTAGGGCAAAAGCCTGGTTTGTACATTTCTGTACTAATAAATTATTTTTATTAAAAAAAAATTTTTTAATGGACTAGAGGATGCTGGTTCCCACCAGCAGAAGGTGATGTACTTCCCTGGCCTCCTCTCAGGCACGCTCACAAGGGCCCATGTCACCTGCAGCATTTGTAAAGAGAGACGTCAACTCAGCCAGGGCGCTGCCTGTGCTACGGGGCACCACGGTGCACGTGGGAACCTGGATCATGATCTAGCCTGACTTTGACTGATGCTTGCCAGCAGAGCGGAGACGTAGTGCGGAGGAGAGTGCTTATTGTTTGGTCAGCTGTTGCTCAAGGGAGGGAAGGTACTTGGAACAGTCAAAGTTCTATAAATCATCCGGCATGGGGGAGGGGACTCAGCAAAGAGCCTGTGTTAGAATAATAAGGAGGCGGGGCTTAGGTAAATGATGGGGGCACCAGGGGTCAGCAGAAACATTAAAGGCAATGGAAAATTAGAGACGGAATAAACTCATAGTGACAGCGGCGTTGTTCATAATGCTGAAATCAACCCAGGAAGCTGGGCTTGTTGCGAGCAGCTGACGCTGTGACCACTAACCACAAGGGGGCACTGTGGTGTCCTTGAGATGTCCTTGATGAAAGTTACCCTGATAGCTTTAGCAAGCTGCCTTCTGCTGTTTACAAAAAGGGCGGAATCTGCAAACGAATGAGCAGCGTAATTAGCCTAATGCTGTTTATTAAGTACCGTAACCCCCGCACCAGATAAGTGGTTATAGGAGATGGATGGATAGATGACCTAAAAATGTCCCGGTGCCAAATCTCAGCAGTTTAGCTATTGTGTTTTTTTCTTCGAGACGGAGGTTCGGAAAGGCATGCAGTTCCGTGTCAGCATCCAGCTGCGCGGTTGGCATTTTGCCAACACCGGGAATCTGCCGGCACGGCGACTTCAGATGGCTTGGACCGGGCGGGTAGAGGATGGGTGTGAGAATCGACAATGGGACCTGCGGAGCTTCAATCCGGCACCATCCGTCAAAGGTCGCATTTCAGCTGTGGCATTCAGTCACACTTGGGGGGAGGGGTGAGTTGAAAATCGGGGGGGGGGCGTTCTCTCGTCAAATGCCATTCACGGATACCTGCCACTGGGTGCCGCAGCTTACTAAAAGGGAGAAGAAAAATCTCACCTTAAAGATGCAGCCCTGTGGGGCTGGGGTGCTTTGGGGGGGGTTCAGCTGTGACAGGAACCTGTTATCTGGTTCTGCACTTGCACGGGTCTGAAGCGTTAAGCTTCCCCCAATCTTAGCTGAGTCTTTTCGGAATAACTCCTGTAATTGGTTCTATTGACTGCCTTTGATTTTTTACTTTAATATTTAAGTCTTATCTCTGACAGTCCAACGACGGTAAGGGGCGGGGGGGGGGTAGAGTGCCACAACCAAAGAACCATTAGCAGGGGCTGACCTCTGCGGGGAGGATCTGAGGAGGGCCCACTCCCATTAAAATGGGATCCCTTTGGCGGAATGAGAGGCGGAGCTCTCGTTAGCCTGCGGCTAAACTGACCATGTAGATATTTGCCCTGCGCACGCTTCATGTTTTCTTAAGAAATAATTCCAAAGGACTGAGACCGTGGGACGAAGACGCAAGGATGTTTCGGCTATTTCAACAACACGGAAAAGTCATTATAAATAGTCATGTGTTACAAAGGGTGATGACTTATACTCTGACTTCGTTAGCCGGCAGGCGCAATCATGTGACAGAAGTCATGTGACAGGCTGCCATTGGCCTGCCATTTTTCATTGACCCAATTGCCTGACGCAATGGAGATGGACCAGGCCACAGCCACCAGAGCTGGAGATGGATGGTGGGAAACCCAGGCGGAGGGTAATTTGGGAGACACACAGCCACACTGCATGTATGGAAATATTCCCCCCAATATTTCAACTCAATTTTGATATTACTGTCCTGCCTGGGAAGGAAGCCAACAGAAAAGGTCAGAAAGTACAGCGTGCATTTAGGGACGGATCCTTCCCCCAGTTCCGGAATCTGAATTTTTTGTATATTACAGTTCCGTTAAATCATTGGTTACCAGGAGAAACTGCTGTGCTCCAGATTTTTCTTCTGTTGAATTGTCCTTCAAATATGAATTTTTCATCTGGATTTAAGGCTTCCTCAAAACACCAAGTCCAATGCCACACTTACGTCAGGAGTCTGGACGTATTCCCGGCTCAGCGTGCTCCTGACATCAATCAGGAAGGTGCACGGAATGCCGGAACATTCCGAGCCGCCATCGGGCCTCATTGCTATCGACAGATGATGGATTAACTGGGAGGCCTCGCTGCAGATCGATGCCAGATAATTTGACAGGTAGCTCGGAGTCTCATTGTTGCCGCCTGCATGTGATGTTACAAGGAAATAAGGTGATGACTGTCTACAGCCACGGCTGGGGAGAGCTTGCAGACGCACATCTGCCGCTGTGGCTGCTAGTAACAAAGTATCACATGACCAGAACTTGTAAAAAACATGTGGATCGGTGAGGAAACATGAGGACTGCACTGTAGCATCACAAATAGCAAGGCAGTATCAGATGATTATGATGAGAAAACAGCAAGGCATTATCAAACGATTATGATGAGAAACTAACAAGGCATCATCAAACGATTACAAGTAGAAGGGATGTTGGTGGAACAGTGGCTAGGGTCCAGCCCTGTCGGGCTTCGAATGTCTGATTCTCCTCTGCTTTCATCCATCTCACTGCACACAGGAGTCGTGACTCGATCCAGTCCTTCAGTGGCTGTAGATGGCATTGCTTTGCCCCTGGAACAGGTGCCAGTTGGGCCAGGGGGTGGGGGGGCATGGGACCACTTCAGGAGGGAGAGTCAGGTGATCAGGGTTATAGTCACTCCTCCGGTCCCTGGCTCATGGACAAATGTATTAGTCTGGACTTCTCTCTCGCTCGCAGTAATCTCCCCTGCGTGCTTGATGGCCAGCAGATTTGCCCTTTTTGCTCCTTCGTTCCAGTTATGCATTGCCTAGCTCCCGCCTGTCCCAGTAAACCCTGAAAAATGGCACCCCTCCTTCCCAGCGAAACCGCATACTCCCCCCCCCCGCTTCCTGTTCATGTGACCGGCGATCAGAACGATTCCTGGTTCTGCTGAGACTGCAGCCTCTCTTATGCCTTCCGCCGTAAGGTACATGCCAACCAGACCGGACAGTATCTAAAGATAAGTTTATTATTCAAATGCAGACATCGTAAAACCAGCCAGGCACTTTTCAAGGCTGTCATAAAGTTTGCTGAATAAAGACGCCACCCGGTACTCTTTAAAACTGATTAAACCATCCCTGACGTGCAGAGAGTATATCACCATTTACACAATTCAAGTCGTGAAAAACTGGGAGCTGTTACTGCCTTGCAGATTCCTCTGTCGTTTAAAGCCATAAAGGAAAGTGGGGTAATATTAGCGATTCCGCTGCGCGCCGACTTTCACTTCGGTTCCTGGGGCGGCTGTCTGATATTATAGCATCTCGCCATAGCCCCTGCCTTTGCTTTGATACGGTTTCCCCGCCTGTCTCGATAAGCGGCCCCCGGACTCGTCCCGATAATAACGCTACTGCTGCTGTCCCCTCTTATCTCTGTCAGAAATGCCAGGTAACTTCTCCTTGTGTTTCGAGTGCCGTCTCCAGCTGTCTCACGCCGCCTAATTCGGCATCCGCCAGGCGGGCGATAAGCGTCCGAGATCCGAGCTCTGGAGTAGCTTGGCCGGCTACGTGAATCGCAAGCAGGACACTTAACAAGCCGATGGTCATATGACAGGCCTGCTGATCCCCAGGGATGGTGGCTTTTCAAGGAGTGACCTGACCTCACCGGCCCCTTGTATCTCAATTCAATTCAATTCAATTCAGTTTATTTTTATATCTCATGAACGATACAGCTACTGTTGACTAGCTAAGATACAGGGGGAAATGCTGGTGGTGTAATTCGAACTCTCAGCCCTGGAGGTGTGACGTAAGCTTCTTGGCCACTGTGCCACTATAGCGGAATCTGGGCAGCCACTCCTGTGTGGTAATACGACAAGTGACCGTCACTAACTGGCACGCATTCCCACGTCGTCTAGGATCGAGTGGTCAGCTAAAGGAGGAGACAACAGCTGGCACCTTTACCCCCGCAAGCCCACCTCACGCACTAGGGGGCGCACTCTACCACAACCTTGGCAGCGCCAGGTGATGGCGGAACAACAGCAGACTAGTGCTGGCTCCGTCTTTCTTCTTAGTGAGAGAAACAGCAGATTGCAGAGACGTCACGCCTCCCTCTGACCGTTACCTCGGTAACACATACAGGATGGGGATTTTATGCTTAGATAATTAACGTGTCGCTATGGCGCACCGTTAAGAGGCGGTCACATTCCGCCGGCGTCCAGTGTATGATTCTGGAAATGACAGGCTCAGGGGGGCACACAGAGGAGATGACCTCACCTAAATACGGCCTTAGTCTGTCGAGAGCAGCCGATTGACCAATCACGGCCGCGGCGATTCAGGGCCTACCGCTGGCACACGCGCCAGTCCGTGGCAGGGTACAATCAGTGAGTTTCTAACTCAGGTATGCACCGAGACTCGGAGGGGGTGGGGGGTGGGACACAGGGGGAGCACACCAGTGCTGCATCCGGGGCTGCGGGTGGATCCTAGCACACAGGGTTAGCGCCACACAACATGCTATGGATGCATGTTTGCAGCATCAAGCAGTGTTCACTGCTGGAAACTGTACTGCATGCGTGGTAAAAAGAGAGCTCTTTTTACTCATGATTATTATTTGACTCTTTCCATTGACACTTATCCAATTCGCACTGAGAGTTTGAGAATCTGATCATTACCTTCAGTTTTTTGTTCTAGCTGATGACAGACACCATGTGTATCTCTGTATTTTTTTCCAACATGCTGCTTAAATGCTTGGATATTTGTAGTAAAACAGCAGGTTTTCCTCCAAAAGTCCTCCTGCTATAAATTCAAAAAGAAGTTAAGTTATGAAGAAGATGTACCCTGTGGATTGTGGGAAATATTGCCACCGTAGACTCACACAGCAACTGATGAGCAGTGTGTGTGTGTGTGTGAGTGTGTGTGAGTGTGAGAGCATGGCTTAGATACAGGTGAGAGAGGAAACTGCGGTTTCCTCCGGGGACTTTGACTCCACCCCGTTAGAAACGACTGACCGTAGAGAAGAAATCTAAGCCAACATGTTGCAGGAATGCTGGAGAGAGCCATATACAATTGCTAGTTATCCTCATTAATATGTCAGGCTTTAATGGCTGCTGGTGTCATGGCCAAATGGGTGCCCATCACCCCCACTGCAGAGCACGTAGCTGGCGGTCTGCCCTGCACATGCGTCAGGAGGTCTATGCGGACCCTGCTTAACGAGGCGGGGAGCGGCGTGGTGAATCGGCACACAGGCGCTTTCCTTGCCCTTCCCGGCATCTCCCTGGACGCTTAATCTGTCATTCATCACAGGCCAAAAAAGCGCACTGCAGATGAATCCCAGCATAACATTCCCCCGACCTCTGTTTAAATACACCCCCTCCATTCTGGACATCTAAAAAAAGATGCCCCACTGTTTGTCAGGCGTGGGACACTGGGCAGGCAGGCCTTACCGTCTCATGGGATGGGTCCTTCAAGTCGTACACTGTGAGCTTGACCCGTGTCTCCTCGCAGATGGGGTATCCCGGGGGAAAGGTCACGCCGGTCAGGAAAAGGGGGTCCCTGGTTCCCTGTAAGAAAAGGGGCGATACCATTAGAGCCAGGAGGCGGGGGGGGAGGGGGGTGACAGTTGTGGATCAGTCTGCTGTCAGAATGTTTTCTGGGAACAACCACACCACTGAAAAGCAAATATACTCTGGGACCTGGGTAATTTATAAGGAGCAGGAAATGTACTCTTTCATGCAGCAAGGGGGTAATGAGTTAAAAAGACCAAAAAAATTTCCCCCCGCCCAGCTGCATCAGGGTGGTGGTGAGAAGGCACCACCCCCCTGGGCCACTTGGAGCTCTTAATAACACGCCGTGATAATCTGCACAGTGTTCAAATGCCGCCTGTTTATAGCGAGACTTCCTTTTCCTGCGCTCCGTGCCCAGGGAGCGTCTGGAATGCGGCCCTGCGGGAATCAGGAGGGCCAGATAACGAAAGTCATTTTCATCCAGAAACATGTCCCACCCAAAAGGGCACGAGACAGCAGTCCATCAGCATCAAGGAAATATCGCCTGTGACTGTGAGGGCCAATTAATTCCTTTGCTGCAGGTGAGCTGCTGCCTGATTAGCTGTATCGGCATGGAATCGACGCACCCTGGCTGTCTGCAGGAAGGTTTGCATGCGGAAATTTGCAGAAACCAGGGAGAGCCGTTGGAGAAAATGTCTCAGCCCCGGTTTCAGCTATTGCTGGAGATACCGTTCGAGCAAAAAGTACTGATTGGCATGGTTTCAGGCAATTCCCAGCGGCAGGCACAGGCAGATGCACAGCCATAAGCCACATTTGACTGGCAAACAAGACCCAGAGGTGGGAATCCCAGTCTGCATGGGCTTCAGCCAGTAACAATTAGCGCCTGACCACGGGAAGGGGTGACTTCCTAACGGAAGGGTCCCTTCTGTACCGACCCAACTCCAGCAAGCCCCATTGACCCCCAAGGACCAGACCCACCCACCTCCCATATTCCAAGACGGAGACAAAGAATAATAAAAATGACACTTGACAAAGTCAGCGGCAATCCAAACAGCCCAAATCAGTGCAATGCAATTCTCAAAGTCAGCAGGCTGCTCTAGGGATGAACTGAGCCCTTTCGGCTCATGCCTAGTGGACTTACCAGCATGCTGGGCAATCAAATCCGGAACCAATCTGTGGGATGTGGAAACCCAAAGCCCGTTTGGCCTCCCTGTGATCCTGGACACGTCGCAGAATGCTGGGAACCTCTCCTCAGATGGTGTGTAAGTTTGTGTGTGCTTACGCTGGTGGCATGACCTTCTGGGACCACAAGTGGGAGGAGCTAGCCTAGCATGCAGAAGGAAACTCTGCCCCCCGCAGGGCATGCCCACATACACAGGGATGGCTCCATCATACTTCCACCCACCCCTCTGCCTGGGAGCCCTAATTGACCGTTCACGCTCCACAGGCAGGGGGCGGTCTCACTGGGGAGACATTGGGACAGTGCATCAGGACACGGTCAACAAGAAATACTGATACTGCAGTCCTGGCAGTCGGGAGTGGGGGGGGGGTGACTTATGGTGCAAATAAAGGCCGTGAGAGCAGCCGCTGACCGCCTTCCCCCCCACCTGTTCCCAGCTGTTGGGACGGAGCTCTGCGGGGAATCGAGTGACAGGGTGGGGCAAATGTTACTCCCCCTAATATCACCCCCCCCCAGTTTAACAAAAAAGAACAGCTGCTTCACTCAGCTTATAGGGACCCGCCCTCCCTTAAACTTCAAGCAAGAAATACTTCATTTCAGTCTTTTCCACCCTCCCATAGATTGCCATTGACAGAGGTAATAACCTTAATAAGTCAGCATGCCCCCCCCCAGCCCTGTGAAAGAAAGAGCCTCTACCCGCTTTCCGGAGAAGTCCACCCAGACCTCTGTACGTACCTGCCTCCTTGTGATCCGCAAACACGAATCCATTTAGCGCGGCCGCTATGACTCCGGGACCTTTAGTACGGCGCGGGACGAAGCAAAAGGTGGGGAGGTGGGGGGGTGGGGAGGTT
The DNA here is from genome assembly GCA_026774425.1 of Petrocephalus zakoni. Lineage (NCBI taxonomy): Eukaryota > Metazoa > Chordata > Actinopteri > Osteoglossiformes > Mormyridae > Petrocephalus > Petrocephalus zakoni. The sequence goes on from JAODKN010000082.1 coordinate 1,290,168, forward strand.
CGCGTTTGATAAAAGTGCTGGCTGAGACTGTTCCAGAGCGATAGCGGGTAGGAGTGAGAAAAAGCGATAGAAAGAGACTGAGAGAGAGAGACTGGGAGCCCGGATCGCAGAAGCCTGGGAGCCGGACCCCCCAGACAGCCCCCCCTCACCCCACCGGCCGGGGCATTGGAGAGGTCTCTCCCCCAGTCTAAATAAAAACATGCTGGAAAATGAAATCGGAGGGAAATAAGCCGGCCTTTGTGCTTTCATGGGGGATGGCATGCTCGCGGTGAGGAGGGAAATTAAACAGCGTGAAGGAACTTCTCTGTGACCAGCACTCAGTCTCTTAACCGCCTCCGTTTGCTGTGGAGGTTTTCATTTTGAGAAAAAAAAGAGGTAGTTCACACTTGATAGGAGCGTGCCGCCACTACGCCAGCCCCGAGGGGGGAGTGTGACTCAGCCAGGGGCAGGAGAGGACTTGGACATGCCGAGGAACCCCTACCTCAACCACCTCGGTCCAGGAATGAGGCACTAGGCTCTGCTCCTGGGCATCGACGAAGGCCACCTGCACCACGGCTCTGGGAGTCCTCTCTGGTGTTGAGGGGATCAGCTCCCGGCAGGCTGGGGGGGGGCGAGGGTGAAGGGAGAGGTCAGGTTGGGGTCGCAGTGCATTACAGGGATACTGGCGCATCAATAAGGTGAGTGGATTTTGAACGTCCGCTCGGCGAGTGAAATATAAACAGGAACGGAGTGGAAGGGTGGGCTTTGCCAGATGTGAAAGGATTGCAAAGCTTTGGGGGGAGGGTGCAGAATGGACAGGCAAATGGGAAGGTCACATGGATCCCCCTCACGCTCATCCCCTCCTCCACAACTTAAGTAAAAAAAAAAAAATCTAGCGACCCCTGCAGGAAGCAGCCAGAATAAAGGAAGTCACATCATTTTTTAGACCAAGATCTAAAAAAAATTGATTCAAAAAAACAAAACAGAAGTGCAGGACTGCGGTGGGCCTGTGAGCCAGGCTCTCTGAAGACCGACATTACAGTCTCTTTGATTGTTTTTGCTGGAGCTGGGCTCATATCTATCTATCTATCTATCTATCTATCTATCATCTCAGGGTTGCCAACTTTGGTCAACTAGCTGGAGTGAGATTTTCAATTCTGCACACACATTTATATGTGCATGAGAGTTGCATTACCTTGTAAATAGTCTGTAGGGTTTGTAGAGTTTGAATACTATCCCAACATTTTTAATATAGCTATATACACTCCCCTAAAGGATTATTAGGAACACCTGTTCAATTTCTCATTAATGCAATTATCTAATCAACCAATCACATGGCAGTTGC
>JAODKN010000082.1:1294377-1313186 GCA_026774425.1 Petrocephalus zakoni
ATGTGATTGGTTGATTAGATAATTGCATTAATGAGAAATTAAACAGGTGTTCCTAATAATCCTTTAGGTGAGTGTATTTCAAACACTAATTTAGGGAGATGGCAATGTTCAGCAACGCAAAATGTTTGCTGGTTGCAAAAGGCTGGTAAAACATTCAGCTATGAATAATATTTTCTCACTATTAAATTGAATATCCCTTTTTTTTTTAATGTTTGACGATGCACTTTCCAGATTGATTCAGTCTCCATTAGCCAAGGACCAATAACTTCTTCACTTAAAAAAAAAAAACTTGTTCGCATAAAAAAACAATAAACACTGTTGAATGATATTTTCTAACCAGCCAATTTATATAAATTGTACTCTGTATGTATGCAGTTTATGCACTTGCAATTGGGGGGACTTGCAAAGTGCATTTCTGAAATATTTCTGTCCATTCCTTTAATTTCCCCAGTTGGGGAACATTATTTTACATGCACTGCCCGAAGGGAGAATGGAGCTGAATGTACAGTCACTTCACTATCTACGGCTCTGAGGATTAAAAGGTCTCGTCCTCCTGGGGGCTTTAATGGCATGCTGAGACATTATTGTTTGTTGAAAAATTCAGCCTGTGGACACCACCCAAGTAAACAGTAAAGGCATAAAGCCTCACACACTGGTGACACACTGTGTGTGCGTGTGTGTGTGGGCGTCTGTCACACACACACGGGTCACACGTGTGTAGAGCCTGCCACCCAACCACAGAGCACCCGCATGCTGTGATTTGTCCAGGCCTGACGGCCTGTAACCAGTGAGAGTGCCTCTTTGGTGGCTCATGTGACCCTAAGACTATCTCTGCCGGGGTTGCGGGTGCAGACTGGAATTTCCCACTCCCAGTGAATCAAGGGAGAACCAACCCCCTCCTTATGACAGGGGTGGGTTACTTACCCGCCCACAAACTTAAGGGCGTCTGATTAATTAACTGCACAGGGCTAATCAAACAATCAGCGAGACACCTTCAAATGAGATACAGGTGGCAACGTCAGTCATCGGGACAGGAAAGGTAGCCAGCTACAGAGTTAAATCACTGGGGAGCACTTTTGCCACTGCCAACTGCAACTCGTGAGCAAATATGATCTTGGGTGAGATCTAATGAGAGCATGTGATGAGATTTTCATTAGGAAGGGGCTGCTGTAATGGGCATCAGAATGCAGAGCCAGAATGTACAGGCAGCAGATGTTTGAGGCACAAGCCCACGGTTCCACACTCCCACCAACACAAACTCTCTCCAGACATAGTCTGCTGCAGCCCATATCTCTGTGAGGGTTACTGATTGTATACCACCCCCCCCCTCCCGCCAGCAGCATGCACCAGGGTGCATAAACACAGCTGCCTTTTTTTTCATCCAGCACAGACTCTGAACAGCCAGAAGGAAGCGAGCGAGAAAAAATGGTGCTACATTCCCATAGGCCAAATCAGTGTCCCCCCTGAGCCAATCACATTATTGAAATGAAATGTAGCTTTATTTGCCATTTGTATAAGTATTGGTGCATCGGAATGTGTTACTTGTCACATATCCCATCATGTCATTCATTTTAAAGACATACACACACATAGAGAGGTGAGAGTAAAGCTTGGGGTCTGAGTGCAGGGTCAATCATCCATCCAGCACTCCTGGAGCATTTCTGAGAGGTATAGGGTCTTGCTAAAGGGCTCAGTGGAGATTTGGCTATTCTGCCATGGATGGGACTCAAACTGACAACCTTCTGATCTCAGGTACAGATGCATGGGGGCCACTAGAGATTTTTGGCTCTATGAAAGCATACATATTGGACCCAGACCTATTCAGTTGTGTTATAATTTCTGTTAGGGCCGCTGTCCCTCACCAAACGATCTTCTACATGGGCAAGAGCAGCATAGTGGATCAGTAGTGCACCACTATCATCACGTGCAAAGACAAGCTGTCTCTAGGTGCATGTGGGTGTCAACATAAAGCTAACAAACAGAGCTATTTATCAGCCCTCGTTTGTGTCACAACGGTAAAATGTACACAGGCATTTAGGTTGACATTCACTGCATCGCACTCTGGGGAACGGAGCACAGCTGCACTGCAAGATCCGCACCAAAGGAGGCGCTGTAGTGCCAGGGCTGCTCTCGCCCGCACACATTCCAACGAGTCGCTCAAGCTTGTGTCCCAGAAACAGTGCTGCAAACGCCCAGCGCAGGGAAGCTCTTTCCCCATGTTAATTAGAACCTTATCTGGCATAATTAATTTCTCCCGACATGGGGCATGTTCGCACTCTTAAAAAACCTGATTCGAAATTAGGCTAAAATTAATTTACAGTGAATTCAAAACATGGCCCGAATTATTTTAATAAAAAAAGGTCTAATGATGCAAAGAATGTGCCATATTTTCTATATATTCCACTGTAACCTTAATTTTCATAACTTTGCTTATTATTACACTAAAATTCTGGCAATAACTCTTATGTAGTCGCGTTCCTTTTGTGTGTACCGTAATGTTATTACGGAAATACCATCAGATTTCCGTCTATTAGTTTCAGGATCTTTTAATTCCAGATCATGCCTCATTGGGTAGGGAAATACTTAGGTTAGAGGCCAACTCCCAGCATTCAGTGGAAGTCTTTTAAAGTAAATCAGCTTCCTAGAAGCATTTTCTAGGAAAATGGAGTTGTAATTCATGCATGTGTCCGAGTGCTGCCTCCATTTGCAAAAACATCCGTTCTGTCTATGACGGGATCCGCGTTTCAGGCTGCTGGCCTAATAAGCATAATTTTCCAGCCCTTATAAATACACAGAAGGCCGCGGTAATAAATGCATACCTTTACAATGCCAGCTTAATGGTGGCACCTTAACGGCTCCCTATTTGTCTCTTACCTTAATTAATCACCACATTAATCATCGCAAATTACCGTACACCTGCCACAGCTAATATGAAGTCCCCCAGAAGACCTGAAACAGATACTGTTGCTGACGCGAAGCTCCCTAGCCTTTGGAGGGAACAAAGCGCTGCCTCCTCCCGGCCATTCTTCAGGTTCTGTGAAGCACTGTATACATTTAATGTAATATCATTGTTTCCCGCAGGCAATGCCTAAGGGGCAGGTCAGTAGGAAGCCCTGCATGCCTGGCCAGCTACCCCTGACAATTCATGGTGCTACCGGGACCCTCAGATTAGTATCAGCTTCCTGCACAGGGGAGGAGGAAGTCACTTTTCGTTCCTTTAATTTTTTCACTGGAGGTTTAAGGTTTTCTTTGCTTTTCCAGAACACAGGAACTGATCAGCCTCCTAAAATAGAACCACAGATATATCAAGATGATCGAAATGGCTCTCAAGCTCTCTACCTCTGTCTAATGACACCAAACTTCTTTCCCTTGGGCACGTCAAAGTCTCTCCTCTGTGGCTCAAGTCTCTCTAGACCACCAGCAGCGTTACAGTGGTTGGATGACAGAGACAGCAGCACTCTGTCCCTTCCGCAGATTTATACGCACGGGCCATGTGCAGTGTGGCCTCATAGGGGTGTTTTTCGGCGTGATTTATTACACGGCACTTGTTTCCGCCATCTGCTCTTGTTTGCTTTTGGTCCCAGCTTAGGGCCGAGCTGGGTGTATGACGTTCACTTCTGTTGTCATGTGTTTGTGACCCTTTTGGAGTCCCGAGTGTCATGTCGTGCCCTGCCTGAACCTTGTGTCTCCTCCCTGGTGCTCGTTAACCTCACTCCTCATTCCTGCCGTTGCGTGATTCACTCCAGCTGCCTCTCGTTTGCTCCCTCGTTAGTACAGTATTTAAGTGATTCCCAGTCTTGTGGCTTCCAGTTGCATCACTGAAGGCGTGTTGTCCTGTAGCTTGTGAGCTAGCCTCCCCTTTCGATTCCCTGTGATGCTGTTTATTTTCTAGTCCCAGTTTTGGGACAGGAAAATAAAACCCCTCCTGCGTCCTCCATTCAGCCCCGCACACAACACAGAGGGTTGAAATAACCAGAACCATAAAAATATGAAGCATCACCGAAGATTCCAAGAGCCAATCAAAGGGCAGCATGTCCCGTCATTTCATTATAGTCCCTCAGCTGGCCTGCTGTTCCCATTCTCCTGTCCACGATTTAGCCACAACAGCAAGAGGAGAGTCAAACCAAAACATTGCAGTTACACAGCTACTGCAGTGGCTGTTGCCTAATATCACCTGGCCCCTCTGGTATTTTACGACATGCTGAAAATCTCCCATAGAGCCAGAGAAAAAAAATCAAAACGACCCAGTTACAAGTTCACTCTTGCCGAAGGGGCTGGAGATCCAAGCTGGGTGAGAGGTACATCACAGTGATGGTGGTGTCCTGCCCCCGGGGGAATAAGTGAGGACGAGCTGGTTCAGAGGATAGGATCAGAGGACTGCCACGGACATGTCAGCCTCCCCGCAGCCAGGGAAGACCTTTCGCCATTCCCCTTTGAGCCAAAAATAGAGTTCAGAGCAGTTCCAAGACAACAAATTAATGCTCATCATGTCCGGCCAGATTGTTTGCATGACTGTAGGTGCCACTAACAGAGAGCAGGGGAGGGGAGGGGGGGTTTCAGCATGGTTATAATCTGTCCTTGATAGATATTTAATATCTAACAAATCAGCAGAGCATGAATGAGTGACCTGGGGGTATGGAAGGAGCCAGTGGAGATGCCAGTTACGTCAAGAGGATCACACTTACCCAGGCTCAGCTCCACAATTGGCATCTTTGGAGTCAAGATCGCACCTGCCGGGGAACAGGAGAGCCAATTACGGAGTGCCTATCGCTGGAAACCGGCTGGAAGCGAGAGGGTCCAACAAGGCTTGTAGGTCACGGAGAGCAACCAGTAGCTGACAAATTAACTTACACATTCAGTAACAAATGTTTCCATTACCTTTCAAAAACATTTTCATCGGGAAAAACGACGTTCTGTAATATGGTGTGATAATAAGATTGAGTGAATATGGGTCATAAACAATGATTGATATATTCAAAGTTACCTATGATTCAAAAATTGATAAAAATAAGCATTGCACTGAGCATAATCTGTCTTCGAATAACTAAGAACGCTAAATGCATTGATTCCGCTGGTCCGATTGATTGCTGCAGCCATTCAGATTATGCACACCGCCTACAATCTGCTTGTTCTGTAGCACAATATGTCACGCTGAAAGTTTTCAGGCATCCATTGCGCTAAGTGCTTTCCTGATGCGATGTAAATAGTGAAGTACCGGCACACGCCATCTGCCTGAGCTTTATGGTTCCCCAGTGGCTCTACATGCCTCGCAGCTTGGCGTCTAGATGTTTATAGACAAACCCGCCGGCCTTTTTTTAAACGCCCTCCTCGGAACCTGAATTGTGCTCCAAAACCTCGCTTCATCAGAGTTGTTAAAGATACAGGTTCTTCATCAAGGTCACCAGCATTCCGAACAGACTGGCCAATTATTTATGGGTATTTACGTGCATTAGCTATAAACACATATTTTTCCACTTTGTTTGATGTCTCCAGAGCTTCACCACTTAAAAGCGATTGACTATTTCCAAAACAACCATCCAAATCAATCAATTAATTATCATTCACCCTATTACTAGCCAGCTTGTAATATCCTTTAAGTATATATGTTCTCCCTCCAATTGACTTTCCATTAGAGATCTTCTAATAAACTGAGTCCATACTGGGACCACAGCATTACACTTCACAGTAAATTTCCGCCTTTAATCTCACTCAGCAATTACCAAAAGCTCCGACCTGCCTAGCATCGGCAATATTAGCACCGGGCAATAAACGATTATGTGCCATACCCGTAATTTGCTGCAGGAATAAAAGAAAATGATAACAGTCTGTCATTAAAGCTTTAAATTTAGGTGGAAACAAATAATAGGCCAATAATACAGCAGATACCTACTGCTATGGTGCCGTCTTCAGCCTGTAACTATGCGGCTTGTGTTTATTATTTACTTTGCAAAGGTTAAGACAAAATTAAATGAGGGAAACATGCAGTGCATGGTCTGGCTCTTATTCTTAACGTAGCCCAGACCCCAAAATTGGGCTTGAGGCCTGGGAACATGCGGAAACATCATAAATACGAGGGCAGGGGATACGGATTCATTGCGAGAGGAAGTGGGCTATGCGCACAGGCGACACCTTCTATCTGCATTTAGAAATAACAGTGCAGCCCGTGTCAGATTTATCACCCTTTGTCAGCGGTGGGAATAATGTATGTGAGGTACGGAGTGATTTTTCCTGGATGACAGCATTAATGAATGCCTCGGGATATAGTCTTACAGATGCTCCTTTAAACCTCCTCGGGCTTCACACTCTGTGTCGGACTGTAGGAATTAATGCGGGAATTGGCATATTTTCAGTGACGAATTACTGACGTGCAGCTAAGATTTTTCTCTGAGCTTAACTGCCTCTTCGGTGAACAGCGGGGTATCATGTTAAGGGGGAAAAATGCTCTGTGTGCTTTTCAAAGAACGGAACAGAGGCATAGTTAGGAGAGGGCTATTCACTAAGACTTATCTGCTCACACACCTTCTGTACAATGACATCCATCAGTGGTGCACTGTACTGCACAGATATGCATTGCCTTATCTGTGAATTCAAAGCAATCATCTGACAGTTCATCTCCGTCTAATGTTTCCCTAGTTTGACTCAGAACTCTGCTTAAATATTCACTATATTAAATGCTATTCAGTCTGAGTAGGTGGTTAATTTCCATATTTCATTTCCTTGATTAATTACAGAGTAGATATGTGATTAGTCTGCATAGTCATAAAGCAGAAGTAATTGCTGAAATATAAATGTGTTAAGTGGTACAGTAAGGTGGGTCACTTTGTCACAATAACCTCTCTCCGCATTAACCTTCTCAAAGTGTTCTTCAGGGATCAATATAGCGTCCAGTTCTATTTTCTCATTATATACTCTGGGTTTACTTGCAAGATTCGCAATGTTTTCTTAACCATACCTACGGCCAAAGTTGACATTAGCAACTTTTCTGTTACCCTGACTGTAATATTTACTCAACATAGCTGATAATGTATGAATACTGGGCCAGAGATCAGCATTCGTCGTTATAGGCTAATACAATTTTGTTTTAGGGTTTAAATTCCACTGGTAAAGCTGCCAGGATAACCAGACGTCGCAATCAGGGTCTGTCTGAGTTCTGTCCCAAAGGGACTTACATGCTATCTCTCATTGCCAACTCTGTTACTCTTTTTCCATTGATACACCTTTCTGTGCTTCACAATCTCCTAATGCTAAGATAAACCATCTTTCTCAGTATCCTCTCGTAGGCCTGACCCTTCAGACCTGCGGCTCTCCCCCAGCAGTAGTCCGCTCAGGAGCCTGCTTTTGTTTCTTCCTATCACGAGATCCCTCTTCCGCGTCGCTTCCTCTGTCAGTGAGTCATTGCCACTTCTGCTCGACTCAAAGCAATTTTTGCTTACGGCTGCAGTGGCTCTGCTGACCCCAATTTTAATTGAATAATTTCTCATTAGATCACCTACCCCCTGCAATCGTTCGCCGTTGTCAGGGCCACGAGACAGTAGACAATTCAATCTCCTCAAACCAATTCTTCAGTCTTGGCAAAACTTTGCCATTTCTTTTTCTCATTGGTGAAAGTCATTCTTTCACAAGGCTCACATTTTTCAATTTAACTGCAACTCCTATATAGTCCACAAATTCATCTGCATTTCTGATGTCCCAACATCTCAATAAATCACAAAGCAGGGACTGACAGATTGAAAAAAAAACTTTTTATCTTCCTGTTTGCATCAAAAATCAGTCTCAAGAGTAGCGATGAATAAACGTATAAAACCAAAGCAGCTGGATTACCATACACAGGTGTTTTTCTTTGTTCTTAGTGGGGGAAAGTTATCTTCTACCAGGAGATTTGACTTTCAAATCTACAGCGATCTTGTGAACTAACTTGCTTGGTTAATCTTCTCATGTTTCTAATAAAGAGCATCACATGCCATGCAACGCTAGCTAGGTGTCTCAGTGTTGGCGGGAAGCATTCCCTCGTTCACCAGAGAGAGCAGTGAAGGCCATGCCAAGCCGCCCTGCACCGCACACACATGTAAGCACACGGCACACACACACACACACACACGCCTAGAGACCCCTGTCTTCCCGGTGAGAGAGTTCAGAGGCATCACTCACCTGACCCAGCTGCCTCTCCCAAATTACGCCCTCTCGTTTCCATTGCACGGATGCCCCTGGAATATCCCACGCCTCGCCGAGGTGTCCGAGACTAAGATCTGGCACTCTGCTCTCAAACTCTGCACACAGAAAGACTTTAAAGGCCTTTTGAAAAGCGACACAGGGAGAAGGGATGGAAGATACGCTGAGGGTGGCGGAAAAGGAGGTGGCAGGGAGAGAACAGAAGGAGGACGCAGGAGTTATGTAATGTGCAACAGAGGTCTTTATCCATCCAACTCCTCTGTCAGAAGCTCGCTTATCGCACCCTTAGCCGTGCAGAACCAAACCCCCTCCGTGTCAAATGTCGCATCCTGCTCCATACGGGTCCTTTCCCCCTCCGAACACAATTAGCGCATTCCAAGAACTAGGCGATTAAGCTGCTGATGGATAGCTCCCGCCCCCCTGGCTGAATCTCTCCGCAGCGAGCCGGAGCTGTCCGCCTTGATTGGAATTCAGTTCAGCGAGTCGGCACGGGAGGGGAGGCGTGAGCTGAGTGCTAGCAGGTAGCGGCTGTGGCAGGGGGACCTCCAAACGTAACTGGGGGGGGGGGTGTGTTAGGGATTGGCCGAGGCCAGTGCACCCCTCTCTCATTCCATGAGGTACTGTCCTTCTTGAACAGCTCCCCATACATCTTTTCCTCATGTGCAGCAATCCAACACACAGGGGCGCTGCTAGAGATTTTGGGCCCCCAACTCATACCAATGCAACTATGTTTCCCAACTCCCCTGGAATTGTCCTAATTTCCCCATCTTTACAGCACCCCTGCATGTCATTAACAAGTCTCACTTAACTAATCCATCCATCCTTCCATCCATCTTCCAACTGCTTATCTTACTCAGGGGCCCGGAACCTATCCCAGGCAACATAAAGCTCAAGACAGGGGAGCACCACAGAGAGGGTGTCAGTCCACTGCAGGCCACACTGCAGGAGGTGGACATCGACACCCCAGCAGCGACGCCACCAAGCTGCCCTCCACTAATAAACAATTCATTAATTTCCTTCATGACCATTCAGCTTAATTTGATTAATTTTGATTTCATAGGCAGGAAGGTACAGTGACTGCTGTGCTGTATCAGATGTAGGTTTGTACAACAGTAGAAGAATCATTATAACATACATCATTATATCACTTCTAATTAAGGCCTTGGGGCAGCTTAATCTGGCAGTGTGATGACAGTAATAGATCTAGACTAAAAGGTATTTACTCTAGCCAGTATATATTTAGCCATATGAATTTCAATAATGAAAGTAAGACATAAAACGCTGGTAAACTGGATCTCGTACCATTTTAATGCAAAGTCATTTGAAAACGTGCAGTTGGACAGGGCGGTAGAATTCATATAAAAAGACTGTGATAGATAGAAAGGTAAAAACAAAAAACATATCTGGATGCATATCAAGAGGACAATGCTTTTAATTGGTCAGTGGATTGGTTTTGGTTTTACATATCAGCCAATTACAGGGTCAGAACAGCCTCCCAAAAAATGATCTACCGGTGATGAATGTGTCCTTTTCCTGGACTGATGAATTCTGGGTAGAGGTGGTGACCGACCCATTAGGGTGCCATGGGGCGGGGGGGTGGGAGTGGGTTTGAGTTAGAGGGACGATCCATTACGACGTTAAGCCCTGCCTCGTACCGGAACGCGCAGGGAAGCCGCAGGAGAAAAATCGATAGTAAAAAAGGGGGTGTCGAGGGGAGGACACAGGAAGGAGGGAGAGAAAGGAAAAAAAAATGGAACGGTGGCCTTTTTAGCAATGCTGCCCAAAGTGGGGTGGGGGGCCGTTGGTGGTTTTCTGTATGTCTCAATAGCTCTCCGAAACCATTTAAATTCCAATACGATCCTTCCCACTATTAACTGGGAGGGTCAGCGATGTGACCTGAGCGGAAGAGACGGACTGTACGGCGACCATGGCAGTATCGGGCGGGGGTTGCACGCATACAAATTAAATGTAACTGCGGCAGACTCCCCCATAAATGGGAGATTCCCAGCTCTGACTAGATGACTTGTGATGTTTTTTTTACACATTGCTTTAACCGGGCAGGATGGGATTCTGGCAATGCTCAGCGCAGATATCCATACATACTTTTTTTTTCAGGATCTCATGCTCCTGGAACCAAAACCAATCCCGATCAACCGCCCCCCCCTTTCCAGGAGACACGCAGACAGCGCCCCCTGTCAGTGACATTGGGCTGCCCGCCCCCTTTAACTCTCTATCCCTCATCTGCAAACAGCACACACGTTACAGAGCTGGGATTCTAACGCCCCATGCGGCTCAGAGCCGCCCTGAAGAAATGCCTCAGTACAGGCGCCTCGTGCATCACAACCACGGCAGTTTTAACGTCACATTATAACATAAACGTTTTAAAATGCTTTTCAAACAATTGATGATGTGCACTTATAAAATATATCCAACTGTATTCCATTCGACGTCCCAGGGTTACAGTATATAAAATAGACATTATAAACGTAAATAAAATATCTCTAGATAATAAAATGTTAAAATATCTTCAGATCATAGACATCGGAATATAAAAATAACACTGATGGCATTTTCTCATTTCTTCGTTAAGACTCAGAATTAACTCAAAGTATGCATCTAATAATACATCCTCATGCCCATGTGATCGAGATGCTAATAGGGATTAGCGAGATTGGTGCATAACCAAACATCTCCCGATGTAATGAGTAGCTTTGTCAGCAGTGAATTCCAGGCTGCTAGTGGGCAAACATAAGTTTCCTTTAGCCACCGTGGATGTGCTGCGTGTGCGCAGAGCGACCCTCCGACAGGGTGCTCATATCACATCTGTGTTTTAATTCCAGACGTGAAGTGCAAGAAGCAAAGCATAAATAGTAATAAAATAGTATAAAAAACATTAAAATAGTATAAATTCCAAAAAATACTATAGCCCCAAAATAGTACATATTCCAAAATACTATACCCCAATGAAGTCATTAACCTTCCTGTCACACTTTTTCATTGTCCAGCTTTCACATCCATAAAGAGTGACAACCTGCTGAAGATTCCTTAGGTATTACAGCGTATCACTTCCTTTCTAACTCTGACGAGATCATTCCTCGAGGGTAAGGGCCCTAGGGGTTGCCAGGTCAAGTCCCACAATAACTTCAAATTTAATCTTGTAAGATCAAAATTCAAATTGCAAGATAAAGTCACTTGGGGCAAAGCAAGCCGTCATTTCCTATATACCAATGCCTAGTAATCAGAGTTTAATTTGATGTAGTGCCTTTATATAGAGAGCCAGAGAGGAACAGCTGTGAGCGCTAACGGGCTGATGCGTGTTAGCTTCGGAAAAGCCTACTTTCCACAGTAGCCTTTATGTCGCCGTGACGCTTGTGTGCCAGCGGGGCGGCCGAGCGGCTTTCACTCCCATGGACGCTCCTCCAAACATTGGGCCGGAGCTGTGGAGGTGCTGTGGGGAGAGCCGATAGCATAGCATTGATAGCACACCACCGGCTAGCTCACCAACAGTCCTCTGCAGCCCTCTCGCGGTCCCCCCCACATATTCCCGGGACTGACTCAGGCAGGAAACCCACCACCCCCAGGTAAGGCCAGTCGTAGTCAGGATTAATTGCTATTTAACAAGCCGGGAAGAGCACAGCTAGTGCAGCCTGGTTCGTTATGATGAATGAGCATCAGGCCAGAGCTCCAGAAGGGGACCGTTTGCCATCACGGCAGGATGGGAGTCTCACTCCACCATGCCATCCATGCCACTGGAGGCAGACATACACTGGGTCCCCAGACGGTCTGCTTGGCCTGCCAGCATATCAGTACTCGTTTTTACAGCTGGGGCGGCTCTTACTGGAGAACTTCGGAACCAAAACAAACTCACAAAAGAACCTGTGGTTCACCTTCACTGAGAAACAGGAGATGCAGGCCGTCCATATAACACGCTGTATATTTTCATTAAGAGTTAAGTCAAACATCAACATTCAGCTCTGTTATTCTCCAAAGGGTCCAATTACTTGCACTCAGCCTTACCTCCTCACACAGTACCCAGAAGTCAGATGCTCCATAATTAATATTTCATATGAATACCAATGAGAAGGTCCTGGGTTATCAGGGCATTTCAAACCGCCCTGATCTTGTGATTTAAACATTAATTATTTATCGTATTCAGAACTACTAATGGTACATTATTTATGTAGTGGAAAACCACGTTTTAGTTAATTTGTTAGCAATATAATTTTATAATAGGCGGGAAAAATCCATTGACGTCCACACATTTATTCCTGAGGAATTCTTACATGCAGCCCCGAAGGGCTACTGCTGTGCATGCTGCATTAAACATTTACCAATCATAAATTCTTTGTGTTTCTCTACGAGATAAAGTCATCTTAAAAACTCACTCCCACTGACAGCATGTTTGAAGACAGATAAATGACTTGATTTCCCTGGCCTAACATGCATTTTCACTTCCACTTTCTGCAACCTCTTGTCCCATTCAGGTTCTGGAGTCTGTCCCGGAGGCTACTGGCACAAGGCAGGGAATAAGCCAGGAGGGGGCGCCAGCCCGTCGCAGGGCACAACTCCAATTAACCGCAGCATGCTTTTGGATTGTAGGAGGGAACCAGAGCACTGGAGGAAACCACATGGGGAGAACATGCAAGCTCCACACACACGGAGCCGTGGCAGAGACTTGAACCTTGGTCCCAGAGGTGTGAAGCAACAGTATTAACCACTCCATCACCATGCCACCCTGCATGGTCACTTTCTATTTTCAATCTCCAAACATAAACAAAGATTATGTCCATCAGTCCATCCATCCATCCATCCATGGATCTATTACCCACCTGGCCTGGAGACTATCCCAGACAGGATATGTAACAAGACTGGGGTACACCCTGGATGGGATGCCAACTGTAAGCAGTGCAGTTTACTGCAATACCTCAGGTATGGTGCTCATTAAGTGAATCCGGCCTTTATATGCGTAAGTAAAGCTGTTAAAACCCCACGGTATCCTGCTGGTGGAGGTGAAAGCTAATGAGCTTAATATACAGGAAAAACAGAACACCTGTGAAGTCGCTCAGGGCAACTGATGTATTTCTCAAGGTGACGGTGAGGCATCTTTCAGCATCTCCCTGCCACTAATGAACAGCATAATGTGATCTGCCTCATCTTGACACATGTCAGCATTACGTCCGTGTCAGTGTGTCAGGTCTGTCACTTCTGCTTCATGCCAGACGATTATCCTCAGACAGATTACCCATCTACTCACTTCATCACCCAAGCTTGGGCTGCAACATTGCACACAGACAGCAGGCTGAGGTAGGTAAGGACCAGGGCTTGAAGCCTAAAGGTGGAAGCACTTGAAGGGACCCTTATTCTGGAGCCCTAGGCAAAGCTCTCCCCCAGAAAGGCTCCAGCATCAAAGCTAGCCGAGTAAAGGTGTAGATGTCAGCTACATAAGAGTACCACAGCGAGAGCGAAAAACACATGCATGGACGAATCTGATGGAAGGCACTGCTTAGAATAACATGCCGTTAAAGTTGAGAAACGCCAAATATCATGACATGCCAAAGTAGCTCTGCTCAAGAAATCCCTCAAAATCTGTAACATTTATAAGAAAAAAAAGAAACCTTCTCTACTGGTCTCTCCTACCCAGAATTCATAGACAGCAGACATATCCATGAAAGTCCTGCTTCACCGATGCATCTTACAAGCGCTCAACAAAATGTGACATGTGACTTCTTCAGTGAAAAGTAAAACAAAAAAAGACTTTAAAAACTACTGAGTTCCCGGGTGTGCTGCAGTGTATCAGTGCAGTTCCCGGGAAGGAGACTCCCTGGGTGTGTTAACAGAAGCTAGGAAGGGGGAGGGAGGCTTCACTTTGGGTGAAAGCTTATGTGGGGGTGGGGGGACACAACCAGTCTGACAACCCTGACAACCAGTCAAGGGGTGAAAGGGGGCCTGCAGGAAGGGCTGGAATGTAGTCGCTATACTATGCAATGCTTAGGGTTTTTGCCCTCCTTCCTAGGCTGGATGGACAGACTTATGTGTGGGACCCATAGGAGGCCTAGGCCTAACAGCCTGAACATCCTTGAAGTAGACCAATAGAGGTGGCGAATAATGTGAGTTGTATGCTCAAAGCCTGGTTTGCAGATATTTAGTAACCAATCAGGACAACGTCACAACGTCAGCCAGGGCCCAAGAAGCCAGAGTGAATTGTCTGGCAGGGAAATGATTGAGAGGAGTGCCCCTCATGGTTACAGGCTCTGACACTGGGGCACAAGAGACATCGAGCCGCAATAGTGCCTATGCTGCTCACTTTCGTCTGGCGCGTAATTAGGAGTCAGCCACACCTGATACACAAAAGTGGCATTACGCAATGTGTGATGAATCGGACAGTCTGTTGGGAAGGTCTGTGTGATGAAAACAGGGGCTACAAAATGCACAATAATCTATTTTTTTCTTAACTGTAGTGCCTTGCTTGATTCAAAGCTCAGTTTACTTAGCAATAGCACAATCACTGCACTGAGCTTTAGGAGCTGAGGCCCTAAACATGGCTGGAAAGCCTGCAATCACAGGTCATGCTGGTCTACGACGGAGAACTCTCAGGTTCAGGACCGGTGTCAGTCTTCAGGTTCAGGACCGGTGTCAGTCTTCAGGTTCAGGACCGGTGTCAGCCTTCTCTTCACTGCCCGAGAAGTCAGAGAAACGAAGACTTGACGCAACCAGCGCGCTCCGTTGATATTCAAATGGAGTATGCGGTCTGGAAATCTCATTACCCTTGCGAGCCAAAAATGATGGAGATGTGCCACAATGCATTACGCCGGGCCGGGGCTCTTACGCGCGCCCTGCCTCTGATTGCCTTTTAATGCGCCATTCACCAGACCTAATGCCACCGTAAACACGATGCCTGAGTATATGGAAAGGAGAAAAAACAATTAACAGAAGCGTGTGGAGCATGCGCTCTATCAGTCTGCACGGTGCGGTGCCACTTTCTGTACGATGGATGCACTGCTCCCTCTTTTTTCATCCTTACAGAGAGAAATGTCTTTGTGGAAACAGCTGCTTCATGCTTGTTGGGGCGTCTAATGGTCCGAGCAGCACCCACAGCCGGCTAAAATTGCATTAAAACGTTACTTCATTTCCAGCACAGAGTGCATTGATTGCCTCATTTTTGCTGCCAGCAATATGCAATAAATGGTAGGGTCTCCAATTCTACCCTCTGAGGTGTGGAAGGAAACGGTCGCGTTGGCCGTCTCTGTGCAAAAACGACATTTATGCTGGTAACCTCGCCACAAATAGATTATCGCAGCAAATTACATTTACTGCCCCGTTTGCTGCTGGAGTCATTATTTGCGCCAGCTTTTCTTAGTTTCTTCATTGCCTTAAAAAAACTAGATAATTTTGTTTTAAGAAAAGGAAGCACAAGTAACCTGCACAGCCAGCTAACAAAGCCGCTCTCCCAAAAGTCCATGCCCAAGTTCTTCAAGGCCAGAAGATGGAATTATTCCGTTGTGTCATTGGTTGACCAGAACAGAGTGTTCCTATTATGCAGTATGTAATTGGCTTTCCTCTACTAGGGGGTGTACGAGGTGAAGGAGTGATAGGGCTCGGCGCCAGCAGGCTTCTCCATAAGCACTTCCAGGGGACTCACCCTCCTCCACTCAGCGCCATGACTCCCATGGTTTATGCAGAGCGGCATCAGCTTAGCCGGGGAGTGCCCACTCAGCTGGGTGTGACAGTGAACTGGAAAACAACTAAACTGGAGTGAAAATTTAGGAGAACTATAAAAAGGCGAGGGTACAATAACGCCGGCAAGATTCGCAGGCCTTGAATACCACTGTCCTATGCACCTGCCGCTAAAGCCCTTTGCCTTTTGATGGATTCGTCCTGTGCCTCAATTCTCTAAATTGATCCCAGAGGCACAGTGCTCGACCTCTCACCTCCTAAATGAGGCACACTGGGAAGCATTTCAGCAGGAAGCCCTATACACAAATGCCCTGGCCTCATTATTTCACAGATGAAACTAGGATCACAATCAACGCCTGCTTGTGGACAGTCAGTCAGCTCAACACAGACCCAGAACGGACTCACAAAAGCTGCCTTTATTTGTATCCTTCTTCAGAAGGTTCAGTGCTTAATCACCCAAGACATGACATTCTGTGACACAAGAAAGGGAGTTGTACTGCTCTTCTCTCTATGGTTGGGTGTAACAGACAACAGCAATGGCTCTTCTGCTAGTAGACAGAAGTAGACCAGGGGAACATGATCCTGCAGGGTCAATGAGAGTGGGGTAGTCTGGTGATGGACCATAGTTTGAGGTCTGAGATCTCCAGCTTGGCCTCGTGGTTGAAACGACTTCCTCTGTTTGGCTTAACCCCAGAATCTGGACGGTTTCCAAAAAGATGACTGATTCCTTCTCCCCCGAGCCACGTTTCATAGTGAGGAGTTTATGCTTTGCATGGTTTTCCATCTTTACCAATGTCATTAGCTGTACTTGAAAGTTTCACCCTTTCTGAGTGATAATTTATTTATAGAGAAATACAGCCACCCTAATTATCTCCCGTTTAGAAAGTCTTAGTTTAAGCTTCTGCTTGATATATTCATCCAAGTAAAACTGTCGCTTTTCAAGTGGTGGCATCTAGAAATCAGCTGCAGTCACTGCTAGTCACTGCTAATCACTGCTAATCAGTCATAGGCACGGCTAATCAGGTGATTGAAAAATAAAACACATTTTCAGCACTGTTGTCCTTTCACAGCTTCACTTTGATGCACTGATGTTTGGGAGGAGGGGAGCTTTATTTATACTTTGCCATACACCAACGCAGTTCTGAGAAAATCTGTTTATCAATTCACACTTCCATCAGTTTATATTTCTTGCACTCCCTCGACGTACGAAGCAACAGCCGTTTACCGTGTTTCACTGATCCAACTACTCACGCCGCCAATGTTCTCCGACCCTCTGCTCTGATAACCCTCCTAGCGTGAAACAATTATAATTAATTGAATTTTCCCTCTCAAGGAGCTTTTTCTCGCATTTACAAACCTTGAGGAATGCTTGGCTGAACACAGTGCCGTTAGATGTTTTGTTTTGTTCCTTTTTTTTCTTTGATGAGGGCAATCCAGAACTGAATCACTCATTAGCTGTCCTCAATTAGGGACAAAAAGAGAGTGGTTTGTGCCTCACACACTTTGTGTTGGATTAAAGGAAGCAATTCAGCTTTTGGCGGGAAATAGAAAGATTACAGCAAGAAAAACCAGATGAGCGACATGAGGCTGATTTCACCCATATGGGAGTATGACTCTAACCCCGGACTTGCTGCCAGGAGGTTGATGTGGAGCCCTGATGGATGACCCCCCCGCTACAGAATGCTTGGTTAAGCTACTTGACCCCACTGAGCATTCAGCTATCTGAATTGGTTTGATTGATTTGAACAAATGCTAATGCTAAAGTATGGTTTATTTTGATTAAATCCTCTATAATTGTACTGAATAACAATGAGACATGCTGTATTATTGTATTTTATTGCCTTCTTATGCCGGTATGCTCCCCTTCACTGTGTTTACAGCAGACCACAGGACCTAGCCTCCCACGGGGCCCCTAAATGGCTCCATTTTCCATGGTTGCCAGCAGCTGCGACGTGCCAGATGCGGACACCTGTGCTAAAAAAGGTAGACCCTGGCTATGCCACCAGCGCCTTTGGGCTGACAGAGGTGGCAGGTGGCGGGTGGCAGGGGGGAGGGGAGGGGCACAGGCAGACACTCGCCAATGATGAGATACACGCCACTGGTTCCCGCGACCTTGCGATCGGAATGATGCCATGGAGTGTCGTGTTACTCTGCAGCAGGTGACTGGGGGGGTGGTGGGGGCAAGGTGGCCAGTGTGCGGTGAGTGCGTAACGATTAATCTGTTTATTATAATGAAGAAACTTGATAATATCAAGGTAGCAGCATAAACCCTCAACATTTAATAATAATTATAAGAATATAATTATAATAACAATAGTAATCATACATTGTATATCGGATTTTCAACAGGCTAACAATATTCAATAACATAAATATATGGCTGTCTTAGCATTTGATTCCCATTGATATATAACGGGAAGTATTTAATTGACTGGGTGACGCTAAGCTACAGAGTCTGAAGCAGAAAGAGAAAGAGGCACGTCGGCACGTTCCAAAGCGGCGCGGTAAGGAGGCGGGGGGGTGGGTCATCGGAGCGGCACGTGGAACGCGGGTGGGGGCCCCAGGTGTGCCAGAGCCAGCCCGGATATTTGTGGAAATTTACAGAGTGGGGGAAAACAGATCAGACAGGCGGGGCTGTTCCCGGAGCCCAAACATCTGCGCCGGTCCCTGTTTGTTAAATGAGGGGCCAGTAAAAATAAAACAGGCACACACACACACACACACACACACACACACACAACGGTTGCCAGGATGACGGGGACAGCGTGGGGGCAGAGATGGATGGGGGGGCAGCGTCTCCATTGTCAGATAAATCTGAACACTCGAGATTTCACTCTCAGTTCCATTTGCGTTGTCATGCGGCACATCTCTGCCCCCCCCCCCCCCGCGCGCCCCCCCCCCGCGGGGGGGGGGGGGGGGCCAGGCGCGGGCCCCCGGGCGGGGGGGCGGGGGGGAGGAAGGCCCCA
>JAODKN010000082.1:1335310-1352981 GCA_026774425.1 Petrocephalus zakoni
TACATTGAAGAAACTCTCTTATGCATGTTTTAGTCATTAGTTCTGTGTTACAAAGGGTGGCAGGTCCAGCCCAAGGCGTAAGAAAACTAAGTGGCGGCTTGGGGCCCTCTGACCACCAGGGGGCCCCCCCATCGGATCAGCCTGTCAGAAAGGGAGGCAAGATGACAAATGACCAGTCATTTAATAAAATCTTGCTTAGGGCTATGAAGAGGGTTGGGCCAGCCCTGAATGGTAGTACTAAAGACCCCTCAAACACTATGCTTAAACCCCTCTAGAAAGGAACTCCTGAGTTAAAAAGACTTATTAGCTGAACGATCCCACATTTAACGTAGAAAAGCTTGAAGTTTCTGGCACACTATTCAACAGGAAAACACAGTGTAGCGTCTAATGCGATACATCTGTTAACAAGCAGTTAGGAGCGTCTCCACAAAGCCACGCAAAGCCAAAGCCCAAATGGAGACGCTCCTCTACACATCTGATGCCCAGTCAGAGGGGTTTCGCTAATAAACCGGATCATGCTCACTGTGCTAAGCAGGCTGGCACCGGCTGGCTCACACGCTAGATTAGTCCTGGCTTTTTCGTTCAGATAATGAAGTCCTTCTGGGGCATAGTCCTCCTCCATCCTCCTGGATCGGAGTACCCCTGCTCTCCTCACCTTTGATTCGGTGTCTCGGAAATAATTCACCCCTCACGTCTCAGGGCCGGCGGGACGTGGTAGCGGAAAAACCGCCAAGCAAACCGTTCTGCCTGCCGCCACAAAATGAAGAGGGAAATTATAAATGCTGCTAGTGAGGAAACCGCACCGGCTTTATTGTGGCTCCTGGGCTTCAGGTAGGGACCGTGAAATGATCTTATTTAGCTTTTGTAAAAACAGCTGAGGAGGAGTTTGCCGCGCTCTCCGGGGGCCGTGAGCTTCTGCCCAGGATCCAGCGGAGTGCTGAGCCGAGCATAAAGCTGAAATCCACAGGAATTCCCAGCGCTTGGCCTGCTATAGATTTGGTCCCCCTCCGCGTTACGGCTTAATGATCGGGTGGGAGTGGGAAAAGAGAGAAAAAAAACCTACATAGGAAGATAGTTTTAGATGGCTTGGGGGTGAAGGTGGATGGATTCTGCCGGCCGTCGGAAGAGGGGAAGAGGAAGAGAGGCTTCAGTATGCCGACGTTGCCGTGCGGTTACAGGAGAAGCCGGCCGCGTTGCGTGAGCTGAGATCGAGGCCGCTGTCAAGTCGGCTTTCGGCGGCGATTGAAAGGGCAGCCCCCGGCCTGCTTTTAATAGCCCCCACCCTGAGCAGATGAGGGTTTGGGGGGTTGGGGGGGGGCAGACACTCTCATGTATCTCATGATCAAAGCATCCAAGCAAGCCGTGCATTTTCCAGAGGGTGTGTAGCGCTTAAGACCCTGCCGATGGGTAGCTTGCATTTTACCCCACTTGTGAACACAATGGCTAATGGCTAAAAGGTGCACCGCGGAACAGGACAAGACTTGCATGGTTTTATTGATTTGGAAAGACTGCTGTGAGCCTCTGTGTACAGATAGTGGCGTGAGTTAATTAGTGCCTGTACGGGACATGTGATCAAATTGTTAATTACTTGGGCACAGGCAATAAAAGCAAATAAACCTTTCTTGTTTGGCCGATGTGGCTGAGGTAACTGGGATTGTAGGTGGGATTCAAAACACAGAATGCATTTATTGAGGAAATGCAGTATAAAGTAAAGACTCTTTAACGAAAATGCAATAAAGATCAATAAAAAATGTGATTAAAAAAATCACAAAAAACAAGAACCCCAAAATGAAGTTTCTGCAAACTGCCATGTGAACGTGCCTTGTCCCTTCCCTACTGACATGTTTCATTGCCTTCCACCCAGCTGGCCCATGTGACATTACAGAGACTAATAACAGCCAGCTGGGCGTCTTTAAAGGCCGGGATCCAGACGGTTTCGTGTCAGCGGCCTTCTATATGCTCCTCCAGGCTACTCTAAAAATATTGAAATTACCCTCCAGCTAAGAATTATCACCAATATTTGCAAATACCGGTATCGTGTGCTTTTGCAAGAATGACAGTTTGGTTAAATATTAATACGATTTTCCCAGTGTTAATATGAGCATTGAATATTGCACACGCCTGAGAAATATACAGGCTTCGTAATATCAAATTGGCTACCCGTCTGTGCAGATTAATCATTAATATATGGGTCATACACAGAGAATATCAAGAGGTGTATAGCAGCCCGACGAGATTCACTCCTGTCTATTTTAATACCCTATTTGCTTCATCTCAATTACTTTTCACGATGCTGCCTGTAGAAATGACATTCTTGTTTGTTCATTCTGGAGCTCCATCTGGAGCAGCGAGCTGATAACGAGGCCGTGTCACAATCACTTTCCACGATGAGACAACAAAGTTCCTTAAGAACAGGCAGG
Organism: Petrocephalus zakoni; assembly: GCA_026774425.1. Taxonomy (NCBI): domain Eukaryota; kingdom Metazoa; phylum Chordata; class Actinopteri; order Osteoglossiformes; family Mormyridae; genus Petrocephalus; species Petrocephalus zakoni. Next base: position 1,337,731 of record JAODKN010000082.1, read on the forward strand.
AGGGGTGAGGAGGAAGTATTAAGGCCCAGGTCCAGCTCACAGTCGCTTCATGCACCTTTACTCACGGCTGAGAATTCAAGCGAGGACCTTCTCTTCCCGGGTCGGTAATTACTGCAGCGTACGAGCAGGAGTAGCCGAGGTTAACCGCATCGTAGGCGAGCTGCGAGATTGGGATGCTGAGGCGGCAAGACCCTAAGCTCCAGCATCCTGATGGCACACCGGCCAGTTAATGCTCTGCGGGGAGAACGCACCTCCACCCAAAAGGCTTATGGCCACGAAGGAAATCCCACCCATTTCCAACAACTACTTAGCTCAGCAGATGGAATAATCCTAAAACTTATTTCGATGCAAAAAAAAGAACACACCTCACTAAACGTGCTTGAAAAATGTCACATCTATGAAACGATGGAATGATTTCCGGCAGCTTCTTCAATATGCCCCCTATTGGTGGGGCTCACGAGCTACAAGGAGGCTTTAAGAATGACTAGTGTGGTCTTGTGAGGTGCGGGGGAGGGGCTCCCACTCCTGAGGAGCCACGCTAAATTCTGGCGATGGCACTAAGGCCCCACCACCCCGTCCAAACTTCAAAAGAGCCTGACAGGTGTTCGTCTCTAATGGCCTGCGTCCTGGAGATGATCTGCGCCAAAGAGTGTCGTGCTCACACCTCGCTAGGAGAATCGGAAAAAGTACACAATTTCATGGTGCGATGGCCAACTGACTTCTTCATCTCCAAAGCCACGGAGAGGGAATCCCCAGCCACAGCTGGCAAAGTCGATCTGCAAGCGCAGCCATGCAAAACCGCGCTAAAGGACTTTTTTATCTACAAGTAACATTTCCTTACAGATTTGATGGGGGGGGGTGTTTTTAACACCATGGCGACTGATTTTGGTACCAGAACAGTACGCAGTTGCCGTGATACTGCCGGTTCTGTCGTCACGGCCCCCCAAAGCTCACAGCCAGTTCCGGATGTGCGCATTACCTTGCACACAGGCCCCCACAGAGCAGGTCTACCTCTGTCTCCCAATCCTGCCGGCCCTGACTAATGTCCGTGTTTGGGTACCCAGGCCTGTTTTGGAGCGATAAAAAAAAAACATTTTTAAATGTCGAAAGTGGTTTCGCTCTCCTCCCGCCGTGAATAACAAAAACTCTTCCGCTGCAGCCTGCAGCGTTGTACTGCCGCGCTTGTACAGACTGCGAGGTAGGCAGCACTTAGCGGCTCACATGTTCGCCCTGGGAGGTCCATTCCGCACGCAAACCTGACTTACTCACAGGCATGTGTCTGCCACGTACCGATGAAGAATATTAAAATTGTTTGCCAACGGAAAAATGCTCCAATCAAAGAGAAGATCACAGAGTTTGGCCACAGATGCATTCTGGGTACATCTCTGTTTCCACTCACAACGTCATTAATTTGCAAAGTTTTTTAATTCATATAAAGTGCTTTTAATTCATAATTTAATGAATGTTTAGAAGATGTGAATCTAAGGAGCTACCACAAGCACATCAAACTGTAAAAATGTTTTAAACACTTTAGTCTTGCTCTCAAACACTGGTAAAGTTTACTAAATAGGTCCAGGACTGGACTGGCCTTACATTATACTGGGTATTTTCCCGGCCAATAGGTATGTGGGCTGGCAAAATTTTTGTAAAAATTTCCATGGGGGACCCCTAAGTCCAAGGCCGATTTATATTCCAATGCATCAAGTATATTGAGTAGTTATTTTATGTATCAGTCAAACGCTAAACATAAAATAACAATCGGAAACCCCCTGTAACTGGTAGAGGCTGTTTAAAGCAATGGGCTTTTACCCGGCGCTGTGCCATGTCATTTAGGGACACCTGGGATGCGTGCAATTCCAGCGTGTTGGCATGGCAACGGGCCACGGGATTAAACCATCTTCCCGTCACACGGGAAGCCCCCCCTAGGTGAAGGTGAGACCGCCAAACCGAGGAAATGGCACGATCAGACGGCCCTTCTCACGTCTGTGTGCGGAGGCCTCTGCTATGCCCGCCCCCTTTTCCCGAGGGCGCCCCGGAGCGGGGGTAGGGGCTTTCTCATTTACAGCAGCCGGGGGCGTGAGGCTGGTGGGGGAGGTGCGACGATGTCATGTTTTGGACAGCAGGACACACTGCAGCGCGTTCGAGCGCGGACACCCAGGGGGTCACATTAACGTTCTGTTAAAGTGGAGGCGGCTCACCCCTTATGGCCTTATGGGTCATACCAGCAGGTGTAGGATGCCTTTTCCAATAGACACGCTCGTCCAGGGGATTCCCTTGTTTTTGTCAACATTGCATTGATGTAGATGCTCAGTATGACTTTTCTTTACCTTTGACCCCAACTATGAACATTATTTTAGATATTTGTGAGCCACCTCTGAGAGTTGAAGGCTCCATCGAGGGGGAGAAAATGATGCCTAAACAGTGCCTCAGACTGAGAAGAAAGAGTACGCTGTCCAAGAAACATATCAAACCAGTAATTACTCATGTCTGTTGTGCGAACACTGCCGCCTTGTTGTATTGCCTTTCCAGAACATTCTTTTGGAGCCCAGATTGCCTTTGGCTCGCTCTTCTTCTCCCTTTTGAATCACAGAAATGTGGTTCCAAGCATCTAAATATTTAGCTCCTTTCAGCCACTAGAGAAACAACCCCCAGCTCGTCCTTTCCGGGCGCACTTCATCTCCGGGGTTTGTTCAGGGAGGATGAGAGGCGAAGAGCTGTCAACCAGCGTGAGAGAGACAGACGCGGAGAGTCGCCACCACCGCGACTCGGTCGCTAACTCGCAGCGGTGAAGGCGCCTCTGACATATCACTCGTTAAAACTCGAGACAGTGCTGTCTGTGGGGATGCAGGCCTGCCCTGAGGTGCTCAGATGATGTCGTACACAAAACATCTATGCCTTTTCGAAGTACGAATGTGTGTTGTTTTTTGTGCTTATGGAAATTTTTATAATAGCAATGAGTGAGTTTTAGCGACACGTAGAGTAGGTGCCATCAAATCCGCACAGCAATAATCTCAGTCCTCAAAGGTTCTGTCTAAAACACAGAGCTTGAGGTAATTTTGCTAAATTCTGCTAAAGAATTAGACTTTGAAGAAGCATATTATCCAAAGGAGTATATATATACATAATGTGTAAATGCTACCAGAAAAACAGATGGGGCCCCAATTTTCAGACATGAGAAGTTTCTGCTGATAATCAACGAGTCGGTTCCCGATACCCAGAAAGTGCTAAGAGGGCTCTAGACAACAGACCACTATTTCTTCTACCAACAACTGGGACGTCCCATCTGGTTTCAACATGTATGAATCCACCAGCAGGGGCGCCATAAAGGAGAGGAAATTTTGTGCAATTCCAAGGAACCCTGAAACATCATTGGACTGGTCTGGGTGGGGGGCCCCAAATCTCCAGCGATGCCCCTGTCCACCAGTAAGCAGGCCATCTTCTGGAGATCAGTCCCAAAAAAAAGAATGGCCTCGTATCGACGTTGACAGTACACCACACACACTTTCACACTTTATTGGTCATTATCGGCATTGTAATTCTCCATTTATTGGGATTTGCACGGTCTGGCCGCAGTGGATAAAGGAATCCGATACACGGCGCGAATACATCTGCCACCAATGAGATCGACTATTGGACACGCCGTCTCCTGTCCTAAATGCCAGCCCATCGCGCGCAAATTACCTGTGGACTTAAGCATCGGCGAACGACTCCGCTCAGCAACACCAGCGCTCTCCTGCAGCCAACGGGGGGCCCATTATTCCAAATAGCTGCTCGTTTTTACAGAAGGATGATCCCTGCAGTGTGTTATCGGCAGATAACCACACCCGCAATACCCACTGTGGACCAGGGAGATTTTGGGCTGCTTTTGTAAAACCTACGGATATGCGTCTCATTCTGAGACATATTAAGCATAGTCCCCTCTCACTTTGATGCCACTCGGGCATAATGGCGTGACGCGAGTGGACGACACACTCTAATTTGACATTATCTTTCCAATTAGGATCTGTTCTCGCAACCTTTCATGCACAAACCCATCAAAGGATCGTGACCAGCTTGTGTTGGCTTTTTATTATTAATTCCATATTGTAGAGTGAAGGCATTGTCCTTGGCACAAAGCGTTTGAGCTATATACCATATAGCTATATATACAGTCTTCACTCCCGGCCAAAAACCACCACTCTAAGCAGTACTCTATATGGTCATGCCTGAATTCGCTAAACTTTGCTTCACTGTGCCTCAGCTTTCATCTACTCACCACCTGGGTTATAGCGTTCTGCTCTAATGGCATTTTATTCTGAAGGCCTCTTGAGGCTAATGAGATATCACATGAACCCGGACGTTCTTCCTGGGATTTGCTTCTTGCAAAGCGCTCTGAGGCAATCTGAAGTGTTTATTTCTAAAATACACTTCAGAGGTCCGTTCCTATCAGAATTCTTGCTTGGCATTTCGCTTTGGAGAAAGTTGTGGGAAGAGCCGTGAGTGCGAGTGCGCCGGCGAGGAGCCGGCGCAGCTGATGCAACGGTCTTTGAACATGCCGTCGTGGCACTGGAGCATCTGCTTTCCTCAGAAATTCCAGAACGTTCTCAAGCTGCATGACGATGACAAGCCAAGCCACAGGCCAGCTGGGTTATGCTGCGTGCCTGTGTTTTTATTTTATAAACCTGATGTCATTTCAAGGTGCTTTCATTAAGTCATTAAATGGCAACCTTCAGACCTTGAGCAAAAAGCTGAAGGTATTTCTGTGTTTGACAGAGGGGCCTTTGCACAAATACTTGGACTCTTCGGCTCTTTCCCTGAATTTTAATCACAATTCTTTCCTGAACAACTTTTACTATTCTCAGAGCTAAAGCTGTCTAGAAATAAAGCACAGGTGTTACTAAATGTCTATATTTCTCTTTGTTTATGGAGAGAGAATGAGGACTGCAGCTCACGAGGAAGCGACGGTGCCCTGGACGGCAGACGGGAGACAGCTGCTGCTCGCTTAACAGGAAGTGACAGCTGGTGGGTCTGTGTTCTTCTTGCTAAAAGACACGGCACCATGACTGAAAATAATACATCTTGCACGTCCCTGGTTCTGCACGCCGCCGCTGTACCGGCTGTCACGCAACAGCCCGGGTTTTTAGCATCATCCTTTTACATCCTCCTAGCAAAGACGCCATGGTCTTTCCAAAGGACCTCGCTGCTTAAATTAAACTCATACCACCCTCGTAAAGACTGCAGATCTTTCAGGGCCCAGATGCCGTTGTTCCTCTGAAGTGCTAGGTTACAAAGCATCAGATAAAAAAAAATCTTCAATTGTTCAGACATGAGATCTTCCCGAATGCGAATCGTCTGGTCCTGCTGTCAGTAGTCTGACCTTGTCTCTATTTAAGGGAGTTTCAGGAGAATTTTCAGCAGTCTGCCTCTGATCTTAATGCAGCCTGAACACTAACCCCAAGGCAACCCTAACTTCATTCATGCCTCAATAATGCAAACACAAACCACACCCTAAGCATAACACCAATCTTACTCTGACCCTGACCCTAACATCAACCACACCCTAACCCTAACCAAACTCTAACCCTAACACTGACTGTACTCTGGTCCTAACCCCAACCACACCCTAACCCTAACCATACCCTAACCCCAACCACACCCTAACACCATGCCCTAACACTAACCACACCCTAACTCTAACCACACCCTAACCCTAATGCCAACAATCAGGGCCAATCTGCACACCTAGGTCCTCGACAAAATTATTTCTCATGAGAATCATTCCCTTTCTTGTGCCCCCCCTCCCATGCTGGGCCTGGACAACTTCCCCAGCTGCCCTCCTCAGAAATGCTGGGCCTGCCAATGATACCCTAACCCTCCAACACTAACCCTAACATGAAATGAATGGCACTGTTTAATTCACACATTAAAAATTAGCTTATCACTTCATCAGTCCTTCATCAATCTGCTGAATCTGAGACTCCAATTTACAGTAGCTATCATACGAATGACAGCCATTATGACCTTAACGGGGGGGGGGGTGCTGTGCCTAATCTGCGGACTGTCACGCCGAGTGCCGAGCTGGCACATCATTTCTCCTCTTTCGGGGCTCGTTTGCCGTAATTCCGCGGCCACACTGCACACTGCATCGATCAGCGTCAGATATCGAGCCAGCTCTCATTCCTCCATCTTCCTGCGCCGTTAATGCCGGCATGGCATATCTGTCACGCTAAAACCTCGGCCCCTCCTGTTAACCTACAAAGGTCAAGATGAACAACACGGAGCTGTTAACCTCTGATATTACGGCAACTTCCACTGGACAATTTACAATTGACAGATTTCTGGTTTAATGGGTGCTGCAAACATAAAACACGCAAGGCTCCTCCTCATTTTCTTTTTAGATCTCTCCATCCAAAGTGATTTACCCTGCTTACAGTCACAATGCACAGGGTGAATGCTATTCTGACCTGAAGCAATTGATGCAAGACAATGTTGGCATTACAGTACAGCTGCAGTTTCCTCTTCCCTACATGCACCTGATCAGTTTATAACCATCCATCCATCCATTTTTCATACCTATTTGTCCTACACTGGCTCTCATTGATCCGGAGCGTATCCCGGAAGCTACGGGTGCAAGGCAGGGAATAAACCAGGATGTGGCACCAGCCCATCACACGGTACACACACACACACATACCATTCACACCTATGGACAATCTGGCAAATCCAATTGAACTCAGCATTTTTTGGACTGGGGTTAGGGTGGGGGGGGGACCACAATGACACGGGGAGAGCAAGGAAACAGTTTATAGCCTCTAGAGCTTAAATGTTTTCTTTAGTGTGCATTTTATCTTCACTACAAAGGATTCATGACTAAATGTCCTTCATGATGCTCTGGTTAGTTTTCAGATACCCTGCCTGTGATTTTGTTTTGTTTCCTGACAATGAAGTTATATTTAGATACTGAGGCATTAAGGGAAGCATGTTAAGTGTGCTGGGATATTACAGGCCGGAGGAGGGGAGATCAGAGCAGATGTTAAAGTGGGAGTTTGAATTGGAACCCCTGGCAATGGGACTTTTATTGCGGCAGCAGATCACAGACTCGCCGCCAAAATAAAAGTTGGAATGAAACGGGAGGCAAGATCACTAAGGTGTCTGTTTTTATCAAGCACCTGCAAATCCCAGCTCACCAGTGGCATTCTCCACAAATGGCAACTGAGAAGATTCAATTCCCAGTCTGAACTACTGTTGTACCCACAAGGGTGGAAAATATTGGTGTGTTTGTGAGAGTATGGTATTCAAGCTATGAAAACTGATTAACTCCATCTACCCTTCCATGTTCCATACAGTTTATCCAGTACATTGTTGTAGGGATCCATTCATGATTATTTCTGTATAAATGATGTAGGAATATATCACAACACATCCAGTGCCTTAGGACATTGTGCCTTAGGACATTGTGAAAGGCGCTATATAAAAATAAACTGATCACAAGAAGCACAGAGTTTGAGGCAGGGGAACATCGTAGATGGGACTGCAGTAAGTCACACTCAGACAAACATTATGGGCAACCTGCACACAAAGAGCCTAACTGCACATGGACTAGAACTTCATTGATTAAATTAATAATAGAGAATTTAAGAAGTACAGTCACATGTAAACATTTTGACTCCAAAGAGATTTTAGGGGCCCAGAGACAAGAGTCTTCCTTTGAGAAGGTCAAGAAGCTGGCTGATGCAGCTGTGCCATTTTCAAAGGCACAGTGTGCGCATTGGACGCACGGGGCCGCGTTTGACACGCTGGGCCGTGTATGACGCACTGGGCCATGTTGGGCTGCATATCAGAGAGGCCTGCCAGAATCCCCTAATGAAAATTCTTCTAAAATAAGTTTCAGCGGCGATCAGCTAGCAAGTCAGAAAATAAAACCTCTATTACAGAGATAATTAATTAGCTGCGTTATTGAGTTACGCCTTTCCCCAAGTGCTGAGAAAGAAGATGGACGTTGTGTTTGTTCATAATTAAGTCCAATGCCCCTGTGATTCCCTACTAAACGGAGGGAGAATGTTACCATTTTTTTTTCAAATTTATAATTTAACACAAGCAATCTAGGACTGGGGGGTGCATTCTTCTGTTAACGAGGTCGTGAGATTTAACGAGGCCATAAGCGGAGCAGATGACCTGCAGAAGGCATGTACGATTTAATCGACAAGTTCCTGGACCTTGGTCAGCTCAGGAGTCTACCCATTTTCCTGGCTCGATGAAATCGGCATTACCTATAAGCAGTGCGCAGAATGTTCTGGTAGCATGCTGATTAGAGCGAGCCTGGCAGCACTAACGAGATCCGAGGGCGTGCTGCCATTTAAAGAGCCTGCCAGGTAAAGCACGAATCAGACACCTCACACTGACAGGAATGAATGACAACACTGTGGCCCCTCTTCCACGCAGTAACGTGTTTCAACCAGCCACTTATCTATTTAGTTATTTATTTTTAACATATATACACTACCGGTCAAAAGTTTTAGAACACCCCATTTTTTCCCAGTTATTTATTGCAATTCAGGTCGTTCAAGTCCGATGAATAGCTTGAAATGGTACTAAGGTAAGTGGTGAACTGCCAGAGGTTAGGAAAGGTAAGGTCAGCCAAAACTGAAAAATAATGTACATTACAGAATTATACAAAAAGGCCTTTTTCAGGGAACACAAAATGAGTTAACAATTTAAAGCTGTTCTGCAGTAATGGAGGTTGATCAAGCCTTGAAAGCTGGTGCTACTAATTCCTACTGGTGTTCCAACCCCCTCTGTCTGCATAAAAGCAGTGTTGGAACACACTGTGGTACCATACCCTCATGAGCATCACACTGTGGTACCATACCCTCGTGAGCATCACACTGTGGTACCATACCCTCGTGAGCATCACACTGTGGTACCATACCCTCCTGAGCATCACACTGTGGTACCATACCCTCATGAGCATCACACTGCGGTACCATACCCGTGTCAGCATCAGTTGAACAGTATTGTACTGCAGAAAGTAGTGTGTTGCTACAAAAATGGCAAGAAAAAGGCAATTAATGGAAGAGAGACATAACACTTAAAAATGTAGGTCTTTCCTACAGAGAAGTTGCAAAGAAAGTCAAGGTGTCAGTGAGTACAGTTTCCATCACCATCAAAAGGCCCTCAGAAAATGGGGCAAACTCTGACAGGAAGAGGTCTGGCAGACCCAAAGCCACAACTGAATCAGAGGATTCTGAGAGTCAGCAGCTTGCGTGATAGGCGGCTCACAGGACCACAGCTTCAAGCACAGCTTAATAGTGGTCGTAGTAAGCAAGTCTCAGTTTCAACAAACAGGTTTGACAGGACGAGTTGCAGCAAGAAAGCCATTGCTAAGACATCAGAATAAGACAAAGAGGCTTGTCTGGGCCAGGAAACACCGCCATTGGACTACTGAAGACTGGAGGAAGGTATTATGGACTCAAAATTTGAAATCTTCAGTTCATCACGCAGGATCTTTGAACACTGTTGAGTAGGCGAAAGAATGGTTCCCCAGTGTGTGGTATCAAACATGGAGGAGGAAGTGTGATTGTTACGCTCAGCCCCGCCCTTCGTGTTTTTCCCCTGCTTTGCCCTCAGGCGGGGCTTGATTCGCCGCACCTGACCCTTGTGGTTTGCCTCGTGTGCATTTCTCCGCTTGTTTCCTTTGATCAGCTGCCTCTTGTTTGCCCCTTAATGTGCTGCCCTATTTCAGTGAGTCCGTGTCCTGTGCCCCTTGTCCAGTATTGTCAATGCTGTGTACGCTTGCTCTCGCGCTTTCTCCCGTGTTCCCCTGTGTACTCGCTAATAAACGCCCCTTTGAAGGGCTTAACCTAGCAGCCTGCTGCCATGGGTCGTTCATCCCGCCGAAAGCGTGACAGTGATGGTCTGGCGCTTTTTTGCTGGATCCAGGGTCAGTGACTTGTACAGACTGAGAGGCACCCTGAACAAAAATGGTTACCACAGCATTCTGCAGCTCCATCTAATACCCTCTGGTATGCACCTAGTTGGTCAGGGATTCATCCTACAACAAGATAATGACCCAAAACATAAGTCCAAGCTATGCCAGAACTACCTCAGGAAAAAAGTTGGTAAAATTGGGGTGTTCTAAAACTTTTGACCGGTAATGTGTATATATAAACATTATCCTGTCTGTCCCAAAGAGAAATAGATGGCATTTCAGCCATGAGCTAATCTTAAGAAACGTATAAAATGTCCATTAATAATGTCCATAATGCGTGATGAAACTATACTGATGTCTTCCCAATTCCAGTGTCTGAAGGTGTGAATAGGCTGGAAGTAGAGGCTGACGCGCTGCCACCCACACCTCGCTACCATCTTTGCCTTCACTGGCAAACCAAACGGCTGGAGGAAACACCACGAATAACATGGGGGGGCGAGACCAGCCAGGACGTGCAAAGAATATTATGGGTCTGCAGAGGGCACCCAAGTTTGAGGGCTGCAGCATTGCAGCTGGACGGTGCTCCTCATTCCACCATGACGGATTAGCCGACAGACTCATCCCAAACAGGAACAGCTGGGCTCAGGAAAAGCATGGAATGTACCATCTTCCTGTTAGGTTGGGGGGGCTTTCAGGGCAAGGCACTACCAAGGTAATCAAACAAATGCACACATATAATTTGAACACTGACGCTTACTGCCCATCTCTCCACCCCATTGAACTTCCAGACATTTTTCACTGCCAACTTTCTTCCTCTCACGGCCTGCTCCACCCCCCCCTTCGTAACCTGGCCCTGTCCGAGCAGTCCTTCTCGCGCCTGAGGTAGTTGAATAATGCCTTCCGGTTCTTATCGGGAGGTATAAATAAAGGCCCATTGTTATGATGAATGCAGGGCTGCGGGAGACTTATGCAGGGGGCGAGTGTAGATGCAAGGCACACTGCATTATGGGAGATTGGATGGTTCAGGGTGCACTAGGAGCTGTAAAGATATAGGAACGGGTCGTGGTCTGGCAAAAAGAATCGAAAATGAACCGTTCTTACTTAACCATGTCTCAGTAATTCTTTAAACAGTGCATCGTAAAGTATATTAACAGGTGGTTATCGGCAGAGCAGATGAAATGCCGGCATTTAAGCAGATACTTTCTCTTCTCGCTTGTAAAGCAGCGTGGCAGGAGTCCGCTCTCCCATGGCACGCATTGATCTGCAAGGCCCTGAACCACGCCGCGTCGATAACGGTCAACGCTCGATGTCAGTGACGGACTTCGCTAATGTCGGATGGGGGCGTTGAGCGAACGGACACCCTGAAGACCCCTGCAGAGCAGCTCATTCAGAAGCATGGGTCACTAATCGTTTAAAAAAAAAAAGTCCATTTAGATGTTGCATCCATTGCAATTATCATCCATCCACCCGTCCGAGAACTTTATCCCAAGATTACCCCAGATAACACGGGACATGTGGCAGGGGGCACCAGTACAATTAGCAGTCAATTACCTGCTTTTATCTAAATCAACCTACAGCTTTGCATTTATTTTATTGATTTTTTTAAATAAATATCCTTTATATGAATTAAAGCATCATGCCCAAGGGGATAACAATGGAATTATGCCAAGGACTTGAACCTGCAATTAGTTACAAGTAATTATTAACAAGTCTGGGTTCATTATTTCAGGGTTGCAACGCCTAGTGCGTGTTTTCATCTCAAGGCTGCCAGGGCAGACAGGAACACTTGGGAGTATTGGATGATATGTAAGTAATATGCAACAAGCAGACCGCTGCTTTAACAATTAAGCATTAAATATAAAGTAGCTATTACAAGCCCGTGACCTCCTAATATGCATCGCCGTGCATTTCTCGAAGCCCTGAACCAAATGTGTGCATTGGCATGAACTACAGCGCTTACAGTTACATCTCACACAATTGAAACATTATAGGAACAGACACGCAGGCACGTATAATTTTTGTCAGAAACGTTAAGCGGCGCGGCTGCCTGTCGTCGCTGGATCTCATCTCGTTCACATTCCACTCCGTTCACAACAATCTGACAACAAGTCATTGTGTTTTCACGGCTATTCTCCTGCTTCTAATTAAAGTACCATTCAATTGCGGGGCAATTAATTACAGAAGGCTGTCAGTCAGCTGTGAATAATACATTAGGAACCGTGATATACACTGAAAGAAAGTAATTTATGCCGCACTTTGAAGAAAAAAAGGCACAGGAGGAAAGAAGGTGGATAAGATACACCGGTAACGATATTGACAGACTGGAATGCCAGCCCATTCCATCCATCTTACCCAGAAACACTGAGTGCAGATTATCTGATCTCTGTAATGCATTCCCCTGCACAGAGATACCCATTTGGATGCTCCACACTTTAATGGCAGAACCATAAATCGGACACCAATCATGGCTCCGACGCCAATGTTAAATCTTTCCCGATATCAGTGCGGACACTTATATTATACCTGACATCTAGTGAATAAGAAGATTTATGCCAGTCTTAAAGGAGACTTACAAGCGTACTAAGCAAATCCTAATCAGATTTCTACAGATTTCTACTTTCGGGGAGGTTAGATTTTATGGTCACCTGTATGCAATGGGCAGGGCTCTCAATGGCAGGTGGGGTCTAAGCATCTAAAAGGCAAAGACCAATGAGGTGGAGTGCTGAGAGACAGGGCTAATCAGGGCACAGATTCAGCTTTGCTTTCCGAGGAGAGGAGTGATAAGGATGATAATACACATTTAATCTGGGCTGTAACAATAGCAAGAAGATAATTATGGCGTATCATCTACAGTACATTCATATTAGCATATTGCTACTGTAACAGGAGCAAATTCCTTTAAACCAGCACCTGACGGATATTGAAAAGCCTAGAGAGGAATGTACCGAAAGTATGTAATTATACATATTTGGCTTAATTCAGAGTATGAGCCTAATCTTTATTAGAAATTATGCGTACATTAAAAAAAATAATATTAAACCCACCCCAATGTTTTTGCATTTCATATCATTTTTCTTTCTACATAAGCTGTGGGCGATTTCCCTCAAACGTCACTGTCACTAATGCAGGACCATATCATCACACAACACTTATCTGACAGAAGGAGGCCATTCTTGAGGTGTTTGCAGAAAAACACACACATATATGACGTGTACAGAAAGTCTAAAGGCTCAGGGAACATTTCACCTCCATCTAAATGCTGCCCAAGTGTCCGGAATCTGGGTCTGAAATCCCAGCGTCGTTTAAGCAGCCCGATGGTAAGGAGACATAACATGACCATAAGCCAAAGGCTTCTCCAACCCTTCCAAACACGGGAGCTAAGCGGAACGCACGCACGGCGCCGAGACACGGGGGGGGGGGGGGGTTGGTCTTACCTGAGTGAGCGCGCTCACCAGAAAGTGCTGGTCCCTCCTGAGCCAACAGCATCTCCTCGTGCTGTGCAGGCGCGCACGAGAGAAAGTGAGCGGCCGTTAAACACGCACTGCCCGCACCCACGTATCTTTCTATAACTGTCCTGCAGTTCTTGCCTTGGTTTTATCACTTGTCAGCACTGCAGGATGATGTACCGTTATAGAGGTCGGGGGGGGGACGGGTGTCGTTGGCAATTTCAGAGCTGCCTGGCCCTACAGGACACCTCGATGTTGGTGAATTTCACCAGGACATTCCTGCAGCTCCGTTGCAGTCCGGGAGCATGGCGGCGGGGCTGCAGGGCTCAGCTTTCTGCTCACTGCGCTCTTGCAGCTCCACTGGGGAGGGGAGAGCTCGCAGAACGCACCGGAGCGCAGAGCGACACGAGGACTCATCTAATATTTCTGGGAGGTGGTTGGGGCAGGGTTGGCTGTCACGGGGCGATGTGCCGGAGGGGATAGGGCCGTGTGTGGCAGAAATATCAGAAAAAGGTATGTAAAATTCATGATCTGCCCTTGTAGAACAGCACTTACATGCACACTCAGGCAAACATGCCCCCCCGGGTTATTCGGCCGAACAGCTGGTGAAATATACGCCCTTCTGGTACCAAATAACATCAGTCACCGGCTTGATTACGCCAGGGTGCCTGTCCGGCATATAAGTGGGATGTCCTTGTGGTATCTCCCGGGCTCCTCGCACCTCAGGAATCTGAAACCAGGTAGCGCAGCAGTGGGCTGAGAAGCTTCTCCCCTCAAGAGGACCAGGACCTGTTCTACAGAGTCGTCCACCTCACGATTGTGTCCACTAGGGCATCGGGGGGGTGAAGCCCACTATAGCACAATTGGAACCCCCCCCCCCCCCACACACACACATTTTCATAACTACTCAGAAATTCATGCAATCAGCTCTACCCCAATATACAGATTTCACATCGGTGACAGGCTATTCACATCAACATCAAGCAAATATTTGAATGAGATTCTAAGCACAAGGCAGAATTTTTTTAAATGTCATTTACACCTCTGGAGGATAGCTAACTGCGAATGAGATAACCCCAAGCTATTCCGGTCACGTGCCAGTCCCACATCGCTGTCTCCCCAGGCTGGCTGCATCTACTGAAAGGACATTCAACACATTTTAAGCTTTGGGGTACTTTGTGAATGGTGTATTACAGCAAACATATGGAAATAGGAGGACCTATGCAGAGAAATGGTCCCCATTTTTAGCAGATGCTTTAAGCCACAGTAAACTTGCTTTTGGCTGGACAATGACATCACAGAGATCTGAGCCAACAACCTTCTGACCACAGGCATGCCATCCAAACCCGCTGTGCCACACACCACCTCCAGCACATTTCATATGTAAACATTTGTTTATTTGACACTTGCGTTACCACCTGTCACTTTACTGCTAATTGCACACTATTTATGATTACTTATAATTACTGTTTAATGTTTAATGTTATTATGTCTCCTGTTACCACAGTCTTGGAGTGAGGCAAACAAGCATTTCATTGCACATTGTAGTGAGTGTAACTGGGTCTGTGATGAATAAATCTTTGATCTTCTTTGATTGTGATCTGATGTAGGACTGTGCAGAGACTTTTTGAGGGGCTGGTGCTCAAAGTTAAAAAATGGGGCACTCGGTACCTTTAAAGCTAATGCACAAGTGCACATTATAGCTGGGTGCTCCACTGGCCTGCCTGCAGTCCAGGCCCGTCACCCACTGAAAACATTTGGCGCATCATGAAATGAAAAATACAACAAAGGAGACCCTGAACTGTTGAGCAGCTGAAATTCTATATTAGGCAAGAATGGGAGAACATGTCACTTTCAAAACTGGTCTCCTCAGATGCCAGATGTTTACAGAGTGTTAA
>JAODKN010000082.1:1363435-1374476 GCA_026774425.1 Petrocephalus zakoni
CTGTAGGTGTGGAGCTCCACACTAAGCGGAAACACGTGACCTCCACAGTAGGCGGAAACACGTCACCGCCACAGCAGACAGAGACACGTGATCTGCATAGATTCAGTGGACACCGCGCAAGGGGGGTTGGGGTTAAGGTTAGGGTTACCTAACCCTAACGTGTTTCCGCCTACTGCGGAGCTCCACAGTGGCTGCAGCCAGACCCTTCTCACCCTGTCGGGTGCAGCAGTTATGTACCGGTATATGTGTCATCCCGGGCCATAGGGTCGTGTCTTTTTAATGGCCGAAAGCCACACTCTGCATTCTGTCTGCCACTGAAGGGCCCCTGAGCTAGCAGCGATACACTTAGAGGTGGCATGTGATGTCGCCTTCTCCCGAAAACCAGACGGACCCCCTCTAACCCGACTCTGCGGCCCGTTCCTGTAGGTGGTCCCACACACAGTCAGCCTGATTCAGATGCTGAGGACCGACGGGCTGCCCCCCAGCAAGGCTTTCCTCCTGCAGCTCAGTGAGCTCATCCACTGCATGATGCACCAGTACTCTGGCTTTCCGGAGCTCTACGAGAACATCCTGGAAGCCATAAAGGTAAGATGACCAGCTTGATGTACCTATTTCTCTCTATTTCTCTTGAATATTCCTACGTCACACGATGCTCGGAAACCACCTTATTCTGCAGGATATGCCAAAGCCTAGCGAGGAGAAGATCAAACTGGTTTTGAATCAGAGTGCATGGACATCCCAGTCGAATTCCCTGGCTTCTGGGCTGCCAAGGCTCATGGGTAAATCTGAGACGGGCAAGACGGGCTTGATCAACCTGGGAAACACTTGTTACATGAACAGCATCCTCCAGACCCTCTTTATGGCTACAGAGTGAGTAGGGGCCTCATCTTGTCCTGCCCGGAATTCCTGTTCCTGTTCGTCCTGTTCTTCCAGCGGAGTTAGCCCTCCCATTCCGTTAACAGTTGTGGGGGGAGGCGTGTCCGGCGTTTTCTCGTCTGTAACGTGCCGGTCTCTCACCGCAGTTTCCGCCGCCACGTCCTGTCGTTGCATCTGAGCGGCGCCCACACGCTCATGAAGAGGCTGCAGCTCCTCTTCGCCATCTTGGCTCACACTCAGGTACGGATCCATCGTTTTGGCTCATGGCTTTCAAAGCTGCTCCCACGGGCTTTAATGATCCATGACGAAATTTCACCGTCGCCATTGTTTTAAGTTTTACAATGTGTAAGTCGAGGATGGAGGAGTACAGTGGGTCTGTATCTGCTGTCCGCTGTGTAAATCCATTAGCAGTAAATGCCTGTCCTCCCCTGCAGAGGGCAGCCTACGCCCCGCGGAGTTTCTTTGATGCTTCCAGGCCTCCGTGGTTCACTGCCGGCTCGCAGCAGGACTGTTCCGAGTTTCTGCGCTACCTGTTGGACAGGTAACACACTGGCCCATGAGAATATCACCTCATGTTAGATTCTCCACACCAGGACCCACTAAACCAGGGGTAGGCAATCCTGATCCTGGAGTCCAGGTTTTCTATCTTACCTGGTCTCCGATGAACCACACCTGATCTCAGGCAGAGAGTAACTCATCAGGTAAGATAGAAAACCTGTTGGATTCAGGCACTCTGGGATCAGGGTTGCCTAACTCTGCAGTAAACAATGACTTGTCCTCTGTGCCCATGCCGTGATTTCTGACATGGCTGAACAGAGACAGCCAGCCAACAAACCCAGTTGCATGCAAGATGAATGTTTAGGCTTCCCGACATTCCTTTCGGTTTCTCACTACCTGTTGTGACTTAGGCTTCACGAGGAGGAGAAGACCATCCGAGCGCTGATGCTGACCGGCCCAAAGCCCGAACCCTCTGACGCCTGCACGGACCGCAACGGTGGCACGTCCTCGAACTGTGCGGATGGGCCCCGGCACGAGGCGGAGGAGCCCTCGGAAACGGGGGGCGAGAGGAAGACCCTCATCGAAAAGATGTTCGGGGGCCGGCTCTCCACGGGCATCCGCTGCATGCGCTGTCACAGCGTGTCAGAGAAGGAAGAGCCCTTCACGGACCTGTCGCTAGCCTTCCGGCCTGCCGCCCAGACTAGGGGGGGTCTGGATGCGGGCCGCGCATCAACGTCTGCCCACCAGGGGGCGGTCAATGGCGGCGGCGAAGCCTCGGACATCCCCGGCAGGGAGAGGCAAGCAGGGGGCGATGGCGTTGCGTCTCCGGCCGACTCCCAGAATGCCATGCCCCCCCTGTCCGTGCCCGACATGGTCAACTACTTCCTAGCACCGGAGATCCTGGACGAGGAGAACAAGTACTACTGCGAGCGTTGCTCATCACTGCAGCGGGCGGAGAAGACGCTGCGGGTGCTAGAGGCGCCCGAGTACCTCGTCCTGACGCTGCTGCGCTTCGCCTACGACGCCAGCTGCCACGTGCGCCGCAAGATCCTGGACAACGTGGCCATCCCGCTGCTGGTCCAGCTCCCCGTGCACCCCCGCTCCGCCCGCAGCCCCTCCCCGGCCCAGGCGCCCTCCCCAGACGGTGGCGAGAACCTGGCCAAGAAACTGAAGCCCTCCGGCGAGGAGGAGGAGGAGCGGGAGCCGGAGGAGCGGGCGGGGGCAGAGCCGGTGCCGTACGCGCTGTGCGCCGTGGTCATGCACTCCGGCATGTCCTCCGAGAGCGGACACTACTACTCCTACGGCAGGAACGTGAGCGCCAACGACGGGCTCCGCCCCCAGGGGGAGGACCCCCGAGATCCGGCCAACCCCACAGACTCCAGCTCGCCTCTCCCTTGCGGCTCGATCTGTTCCCCCCCTGCCCCGCAGGAGGCGCCCCAGGCCTCCCTGCCCCCGCGTGACTGGTTCCTTTTCAACGACAGCCGGGTGACGTTCACCTCCTTCCAGTCAGTGCAGAGCATCACCAGCAGGTTTCCCAAGGACACGGCCTACATCCTGATCTACAGGAAGCAGTGCGTGCGGCAGAGCCACGGGCCCGGGGCTGGCGCCGGCGTGCAGCTCAGCTCGGAGCCGCCCCTGCAGAAGGACCTCATGGACGCCGTCACAAAGGACAACAAACTCTTCTTACAAGTGAGTCGGCGGTTCATATTGCTGTTGGCAGGCTTCTGCTTTGCTTTATGGTCCAGCTCTATTCTCCTCAGTATCTTACTGGATTTTCACCTTTTAATTCCACATCTTCTGCCCCCTTTGCCTGCCCCTGTGCCAGACACCCTGATGCTTAGCTTGCACCCAGACAGTAGGTTGTCTGATCGTGCCCCCTGACCCAGTAAGCTTCACCATCAGTGTCTGAAGTGATGCTAAGCCCATCTTTTGACGCGCACTAGGTGGTGTGTATCTACACCCGTGCGCCACCCCGCTGTCTCACACCCGGGGATCATGGCTTCTGTCATCGGCTGTGTATTGGGAGGCCTTTTTCTGTGTTATCTGGACTGCAAGTTAATTGGTGCTAAGTGGCCTGCTCACCCTTTGCCTGGCGCTTCAGCGTTAATAGGCGGTAATATCTTTGGCGGTAATGTCACCTTTTGGCTTTTATGTGGTTAACCTTTGCACTGAGGAAATATGCCACTAGGTGGCAGTAGAAAGCCTGTTTCTTAATAATGGTCATCTGGAGGATCAAGGTTGACCACACATGCCCTCTCTCCCTTCGTGCCCAGGAGCAAGAGCTCAGCGCCCGAACCCGAGCCCTCCAAGCTGCGTCAGCCTCCTGTTCCTTCCGACCAAACGGGTCCGACGATAACGAACCCCCTGGAAGCTGCGGGCCCTCAGGTGGCGGAGGTGGAGGAGGGGGCTTCAACACTGTAAGCCGGCTGGTCTTCTGAGATGGAGAGGGAAGCACGTCACGCGTGGGGCAGCCGCCGGACTTACCGGGGGCGGCCGCCGGACTTACCGCGCGCTGGCACCCCGCCAACCTGCTGGAATTGACCAAGCCTTGAAAACCTAACCCACAACCCCAAACCCCCTGGTAGCTTCCTGTCACACTGTTTAAATTCTGCATGTGTTCTTCTCCTGAGACACAATGTTATGGACATGATTTTTATTATTATTATTATTTTTTAAGAAAGTTGTAACAAACTTGACATTTTGCCATGATTACAAGTCATGCAAGATGTCTAATGCAATAATGTCCCGTTAAGATGCAATACAAACACGTCTGCAGTTATGAGATTTTAATTGCCATCAGTGCACAGCGTCGACTTCAGCTGAGAGCTGATTTTAAATGGCAACAAAGACGTGTAAATACATTGTCACGTGCAGTTCTTTGCAAATATATATTTAAAAAATGCATGTTTAAACATTTGATTTAACATTATTATTATTATAGGGTTTGGGGAATTGCTATCGATATGCATATTGATTATAAAGTTGCTATTGCCATTAAATTATTTTCTTGATTCTGGGACGTCCTTTGTAATTTAAATAAGATTTGTATGCCTTTTTGAACAGGGCCCACACCTGACACTTCAATTTTACATTTTTAATGAATATTACAAGACATCTGTTAAACTTTCTGAATGTGAAAGTGATGAACATTTTGTCTTTACTATAGCCCATATTTGACTTTTCTGTGTGTCCGTCCATCACTGGATTAAGCCGCACCATCTCTGCTGTGTCCTTAACTGGATGATGATGAGTTTAGCCTTGTGAGTGGTTTCACTCTGCACAACAGAATTGTGAAACCAACTCCAGCATAATAGGAGGACTGATTCTTTTTAATGGTAATATTGGGTGTGTAGGCCAGTCATCTACAGGGGCATTACAATTAGACATACGTTTGTGTGGGGGTGAGGTTTTGGCTGTGCACACTTTCCGTTTCTGTGCTCCAATGCAAACCATGCAGTATCGATCGCGACTCCCATTCCGAGTACTGAATACTGAGCTGGACTCGCCCTAACAAATATCCATTAATGCCGTCCTCTGGTAACTAGCACTGTCCGGTACGCCGTAATATTCGCAAGAGAAAATCTATATAAAACATTTTCTCCCGCTCTTGATTTGTTTCGTGTGATATCCGAACAAACCTGTATTAAAATTCTTAACGCCAACAATTAGCAGGCGTAAATGCGCGCTCCAGGCATCCGAGGAATGAGTATCACTTCGGCTGCGCCTTGAAGCACAAATACCGTAGTAATCCGAGGTAACGAGAGAGTGAATGGAGATTGGTGTTTGTCACGGATTTGCGGCTGTAATGGCTCTTTAGAAGGGGAAGTGAAAGGGTAAAACTGGAGATATCAGCAGTCCTGGCTTCCTCATTGGGCTCCTAGCGAAGACAGTGAAAGGCTGTGCTTTTTAAGTTGGAGCTGGTATTCCCCGGGGGGGGGGGGGTTCTTCGCCATTAATTTTTACAACAATTTTTCACAATAGATTCCCTGTGACTCTTCCAGGATATCAATTCCTCTTATTTAGTCGCTGCAACATTTCCTCCTGTCCGTCTGAAAGACACCGCCTGCGTTGGGCTCTCCTTTGTACACGTCGTTTTATGAGCGGCTGTAAAATACTCTGCTGTCCGTGTTTGAACAGCTTGTGAGTTGATTTGGACATTCATCTTTATGAACGGACCTATGCGTGTTTACGAATATAGCCGTTGAAACAATGTAATTAACTTAACAGCTTAAATGTTTCACTCTTTCAGTGATAATGAGTATTTGAGAGACCACTCATTTTTTGTTTACAAGGTGCTTATAGCCTGGACATTGGTTGCGCAGATATAAAGCCATATAAAATTTCTAAACCGGCATTAATACGTGCACATGCAATAAAACTACGCAATCCTTGTATGCTGTCATTTATGCATAAATCGAAAATGATATCACTCAAGGGTGTGTGTATTTTCGGTAGCCACTCTATTAGGTAGGCCTACAACTGGGATACAGGGGAAGTGTGCGGATTGATCTTTCGATCTGACTTTTCATTTTGAGAATACATTCTAACGTAGTGTATTTATTATTATATGGAGCAGCAAACGAACGGAGCAGGGCAGCTCGGGGGGTGGGGGTGGAAAGGGGTCTAAACCTTAGGGAAATGAAAGAATAGATGCGCATACCTCCCGCCCCCCGGTATTCCAAGTTGTATTGTCAGGGTTTGGCCGGTACCTTGGATCGAATCGAAGTCGGATCGAAAAGAAAAGCAGTCATCTGTGTACGTTACCACAAACCGCCAGGTCGTTCTAGCGGCCAATCATGCACGTGGCTTTTGAATACGGTCGATTGTCGGTTCCAGCACCACGGAAATGGCCACCCCCGGGAGTTTTTTTTTTTTTTACAGAATCCAGACTTTACATGAAGCGAAACACACACATACACAAAAAAGGAAAAACGCAGAGTGGGAGGCAGTTATGAGGATGAAAGCACCACGATCAAAGGAGCATTGACAGACTTAAAACTAACAGGAACAAGTTCAAAAGTTAAAAGAAACGAGGTACTAGGCCCACGCATCACTGGGTAGGTGTGCCTAATAAACTGGCAATTGGCAATTGAAACAAGATTTCCCCTACAGTTCTGCTGAAAATAAGGATTTATCCAAACTTATAAATCCGAATTTTGCAAATGCCTTTGGCTCGTGTTCTTCATTTAATGTCAATGTATAAGGTTTGACTGTAGGATCAGCTCTGCGGCTTTCTGACAGATGCAGTTTCCTAGGCTAATTTCAGCAGAAGGTCAGACTAACCGGGAAGCTTCTCCGTATTGAGCCAATGGGCGCAGGGAAATTACCACCACAACAGCATTCCAGGCATAGCTTCTAGGCGAAGGGTATGCGAGCGACCCGTGGCTGTGACTGCCTGAAATCTGCGGGGATTCACAGCAGCACAACTAGACTGTGTCAAACCCTGGAGCTCGGAACTGCAATTTTAAGATGCATGAATACGTTTTATAATAAAACACATAAGTATGTGCAATTGGACATTCTGAATGAGAACATCTTCTGAAACCCTACTGCTGTCGCCAAAAAATATTTGTGCTGAAAATAATAATAAGAACTAATAATAATAACAACGGATAACATAAACATGATGATTGATCCTCAGTCCTGCCTTATAGATTCAGTTTCCTTTTGTGCAAATTTGCATTGCTCCCAAGTAGGCCATTATCTGCCTCCACAAGAGAATTCAAAAACCGCGCGGTTGCATTGTGGTCGTCGTAGTTTGAGCTCGGACGGTAAGATTCCAGGGGCCAAATACCTGAATTACATTCATATTCCCCAGTGCCCGATGTCTTCCTCGAATAACTGCAATATTTTTGAGAGCCGGATCTACGTGCAATGCTACAAAACGATTCAGAGAGGCAGACTTTGTAAATGACTCCCATGAACATCCCAACAGTAGAACTACAAGTCCCATGAGGACACGGGCCTGGCTGATCCGCTCCTCGCCTGTCCCCTAAAAGAGGCTGAGTTTGGGGAAAGATTGAGTTACGTGAGCGAATCGTTGCTCTTGACTGTCAGCCACCAGAAAGAATCCGAGGAGCTGAAACTGGGAGGTCGGGGGTTTGGGGGGAGAGGAAATCTCAGGTGAAATCCCACTGCGCGCTGGAAACATTGTTGCCACCAGAACTGAGCTCACGTTTATTATCTTTTACTACGCCGAGTCTTGCCATACAAGCGATCTTTGACTGTTGTGTCAAAGTTTGGCACGGTCTGGTGCGTAATGATCGCGGAGAGCCTGAAAGCGGAGCGCACGAATATCGTAGTATTTTGATATTTTTGCACGGGGGAATCACACGCGAAAGTGCATGGCACGGCTGCGCCGGGGTCTCGCAGCCAGAAAGTGATCGGATGGCTTGAGTGGAGCCCGGTCTTGCATTTCTTCCGAGCGCTGAAGCGAGTGTCGGGACGTCCGGAGGAGCAGGAGGGACACCGAAACGGACCGACGGTACGTGTCACCGCCGCAGCTGCGGGCGCAACTTATTTACACGCGCGCAGGTGACACTTTGCCCACTTTGGTCAATTATTTTTAACGCCCCCCTCCCCAAATTTTCCTGCTTTAGGTTTTCCCCCACCGGCAAAAAGAGATAAAGATGAGCGGGGGAGATGTGGTTTGCTCTGGCTGGCTGAGAAAGTCTCCGCCTGAGAAGAAGTTAAGGCGTTACGTAAGTTAAACCCTTATTATTTTAAAGTCGTGGGAAAATGCACGGCGGAGACTCTTAACACTTGCTGCGGGCGACGCGGGACTCGGCTGTTCTTTTCCTCCTTTGTTCGGGCTGTTTTGATGTGCTGATAAATATGTCCCGAGAATAAAGGCAGCAGTCTAAGCAGCGGGGCTCCGGCGCGCAGCCCCGCGTCCCCTTAGCTGCGCGTCTCGGACGGATAGCTCCGATTGCCTCGGATGTCGTCCCGGTTCGGGAAATCTCGATCGCTGGGAAAATGTTGACATCGGCAGCCCCGGAGAGCGAAGGCCACTTTATTGGGGCTTTCATCTTCTGCTCGCACCCCCTTATAATCGCAGCCCCTCGCCGAGAGGGTAAAACACGCAAAGAATGCGGGTTTACCCTAGGAGCTGGGGTAAAATGCAGGATGCACGGCTGCCTTATGGCATTGGGGAGGATGGGCCGAACCGGCTTTTTGCTTTTTATTTCTGATTCACATTAACAAAGTTTGCTGCAGGTCCGCGCGGACCACGTGACCCTGTTAAACATTTCCTAATCTTTTTCTTTTGAGTGATTTGTTTTCTCAGTTTTTTGTTTGTTTTTACGGTTCAAATCACGTGAGGTATTTAGATGCATGCTTGAAATAATTTTTGTGGAATCATCTCCCATGTGGGTTAAAAAATGTAAAGACTTTTTTTTGAGAGAACGCTTAAAGGGCTTAAACACACAGAGAAAACGGTAAAGGACTTTTTATAATCCAGAGACTACGTTATGCGTTATAATGGTGCATTATGATACAAGTTGGACCTGAATATTTTGGTTGTTATTCACTAGTGTTTTGAAAACTTGTGCGATTTGCTGAAAGCGAGACGTTTCCTTCAGGATTTAAGCTTTTGTTGCAGTCACTGATTTGTTTATAAAACTCGGTGACACACTGTCGAAATTACAATGTAGGCTGCTCTTCGGCCATGAATAACAATATCTTTCATCAAACACGTTGCTTCCCCCCCCACAGAATAAACTGTTTCTGCTGAATCTGTCACCAGTTTCTGTATGTTACTCATCCAGGAAGATATCCAAATCGGCACGTCGGCACGGCTGTATCGGCCAGCACAGGAGAAAGGAGAACTGCTTGATGATTAAGACTGGTGTCTCATTGTCCGATTAATCTTTGATATGTGAACGCGGCCCCTTTGGATCACCCTACAAAGGCGTTCACCGTTCCTCAGGCATCTCTCTGGTAGACTTTGCCCAGAAAGCCCACATAAAAGAGTTACTATTTAAAGAGCTGTTACCTAATTTCTTGTGCCCATGTTTGCGTGAGAAAAATTCCTTCATGCGTGTTCTCCTGATATAAAAGCCTGTGGCTTTCTTGAATTTTGTCTGATTTTGGGCCTGGAAGGATTTCAGTGTGGCAACTGGATTGAAATCTGTTTCATTGCCTGTTGAAATTTTAAGTGATGGATGCGAATTGCTTCACTGCATTCAGTGCTGTTTTTCACAAGCCTGATGGTGAAAGCAGAAAATGTCACTGTAGAGAGTTTTTGTAGCTGCAATTCCACACATAACATGCCAGCCTCAATTACCACTTAGCTGGTTGTTTGCTGTTGTCGCGGAGACCCAGTGGGTGTGCCAAATTGCGGCTGGAACGTGTCAGGATGCCCTGGGGTCACTGCTGGTAAACCTTTGGCATTCTAGCTTGGCTTTTTGTGTCCAATTCTTCACCCCTTGATGGAGCGTGTTGGCATGGGGCAGTCAGGCGAATGCCCAAAGTATGCCTAAGGCAGTGCGATGCCCGCTCATTCTGTGCCTGAAATTGTCTGCTCACATGACCGTGGAGAGATCTCTTGACCTACCTCATATTTAACTGGGCTGTTCTGTGTGAATGGCACCTCAGTGGGGGCTCTTATCTGAGGTCCTATCCCATTACTACAGCGTTTCCCAACCCAGTCCTCGGGGAACCCCGGACAGTCCACATTTTTGCTCCCTCCCAGCTTCCAGCCAATCGGGAGCACCAAATACCTGGCACAGGCGTGCTGGGAGAAGAGAGGAAGCAAAAACGTGGCCTGTCCGGTGTTCCCCGAGGACTGGGTTGGGAAACACTGCTTTACTAGGACGTGGCTGTGGTCATCACTGGTCTTTTTGTGTTTTTCAGCACTTGAAATATAACATGGCTGTTTTATGGTGGTCCTCCAAATGTAATTCTGTGTCTTGGTCCATTTTTAATGCTTCTTGAATTAATGGAACAGTCCACTCTTGTTATGCTCGTTTGGTAAGAGTCGTCCTGCCCATTTGCTGTTTCAAATGTATCGCAGCTTCTTCCATGAAGTCGTATGGCCCCAATGGGGTTGAGGTGGTCTTTTAATGTGAATGCTGCTTGGCACGTTGCCCCCCTCCCCGGGGCCTTCTCACCACGAGGTGCAATCCTCCCTCCCAAATCCCAACACACTGAGGCTTACCCATTAAACCTAAAATCCCAAACTGCATTTTTAGTCCACGGGAAACCATGTCATAGAACATTACAAGTTGAATGTTGTAGTACATCTGCTGATAACCCATGTTTATTAACAGTTCTGTTGATGCCTGTATGATTCCAGCAATTACAATTACAGTTATCGGAATTCATTAATATTAAAAATAATTTTTCCGCAGTCTTGATTTTCCGGCTTGATGCTTTCTGATTGCTGTCACTGGGGCCTGGTGAATGCTTAGGTATTTGGCTTGTGTGATTGGTCTTGTGTGTTTTTATTGCCAGTGTCTTGCAGGAAGAATGGAGATTGGTATGTGGAAGGACGCGGGAGGTGGGATCGCCCTAGGGGCGGCTGAGGGTGGCTGTGCATGGAGCTACAGCCATGGTGCAGGACTGGCTGTGCATGGGGCTACAGCCATGGCGCAGGACTGGCTGTGCATGGGGCTACAGCCATGGCGCAGGACTGGCTGTGCATGGGGCTACAGCAATCAAGGCTAAG
>JAODKN010000082.1:1377586-1387672 GCA_026774425.1 Petrocephalus zakoni
ATGCCTTGCAGGAGCCCTTGTTTTGAGCATCTCTGTGAAAAATTAAAAGCTTGCAAAAAAAGAAAACACTTGCTATAGGTGTTTTTGGCTTTAAGAGTTTTTAAATAAATGTCATAAACTTATTTTTCAAAACGTTAAGACAGCGCTTAAGTGCCGTTTTCCGTTTTGTGGCTGATCCCTCAACCTCAGTGGTCTGGTGGTTTGGGTTATGTGCTCTCATGCCTTTTACAGAATGTTAAAAAAACTGCTGGGTCTTGGATGACAAATATTTCTAATAATATACCCGTTACTGTTTATCCAGCCAGTCCCAGCTGGTAGTCAAACTGGAAAATTTAAGGCGATAGCCTGTAGTGGGTCTAAAAATGCCTGCAAGGCTCTTTTGTTGTTTAGCCAAAGCTGAGCCGGTGCAATTTGTAAACATCTGCGTGTGGGATTCATATCATTGCCAGGCCTTGTTTTTATACAGTGAGTCACATTCTCAGATACAGAAAGATTAGACGCAGAGCAGACATCCCACAGCATATTGCAGAATCATAAAACATATTTTTGTTTTACCACACAGTCCCATTTTCTGCCCAGCTGACCCGCGATTCGGACCATTCTGGTTGTATCTATGCAACTGAACTGGACCTTATAAGTAAAAGCATTAGGGATCGGACAGCATTTTTTGGGAACCAGGAAGGGGGACAGTGGCAAGCACCTGTGAGTGCCACAGCTGTTTGGGGGGGGCTTGAGGGGGCGGGAGCCTGTGTACACGGGGGTAGAAAGTTAAACCATTGACCTTTCTAGTTTCAGTGCTTAGCCAGTCCTAGATGTGGTAACCTGGAGTTTATCTTGATAAAAGCAGAGTGCATCTCAGGGATGAACCTGACAACGCTAAATATCTAAAGCAGAAATGTTTGACTTCAGCCAAAACTTTGCACACTCCGAAATTTGCCCTGACGCTCATGCTGGCAGCTGTCACCATGGCGATGAGGCTGTGTCGATGGCAGCAGTGCTGTAAGCCCGCCATCACCCCAGGCTTGTGGTCCCCTGGCACTGCAAACGGCAGTGCAGCTGTATGATGTGACTGCCAGAGCTAAGTGGTCGAGTGCGGAGGAGGCCAGCTGTGCCTTGCTCACCACTGTGTACGTTTTTTTTTTTTTTTTGCCCTCTGACAGCCGAACCTACAGCCTACTGCAGAGTTCCTGTTCAAAATGTTCCCCTTGCATTGCAGTAGCTTCTAATTTCCAATATTATTTAAAAAAATCTTTTGCCTTTTGCCAAGCTGTGCCATGCTTCTGTAACTCTTTAGCAGGGTGCATGATGCCCCTGGTGGCACACTGTCCTGCCTAGACCCCAGAAAAAGGCACCAAATCCAAAGGAAAAACACTAAATGGATAGGACCCAACTCTAAGGCACTAGTCCAGCGAAGACCCCTACGAGTACCTGGCTACTTGTCAGGAAGACTGGGGGTGTTTGTCAAGCTCCCCGACTGTGATCTCTGATTGGACTGGGTTGGCCTCTAATTGGTCGACGTGCCCAGGCCCCTCCCTCTGTGTCCCTCTTGATGCTTAATATAGTGACAAGCAGCGTCCCCGTCTTGCCTCTGTGAATTCCTTTGGTTGGGGTTGGGTCCAGGCAATTCGGGTGGGTGGCTGTTGGGGGCCTAAAGACCAGCTGCGAAAGACCCGATGTCATGACTGCGTAAGTCATTTCTCCGGTTACTGCCAGCCACGTTCCCAGTCTGCCTCTCCCCCTCTCCCTCCCTCTCTCTCTCTCCCACGCGCTCTCCCTCATCACCCCTTCGTCCTCGCGTGTTGTGGTCAGGGTGCGCTCTGCCTGGCCATTCCCAGCAACCCCTTCGCCCCGCTCTTATTGAATCCACAGCTGATGTCATTGGGCTGGAGTGGAGTGCGGGGAGAGCGAGTGAGCGAGAGAGTGAATAGGCGGGTGGGTGGGCGAGTGAGAGAGAAAGATAGGTGGCTTGTGAGTGGCTGACCCTCTCAGTGAAGAGGAGAACAGGCCAGGCACTGTCTGATGGGACCGGGGGGCAAGTCTCCCCCTCATTTTCCCTGCGTCCCGTGCCTCTCCGTCTGTGCGTCCATTCCCTCCTCAGCGCTCCCGATTTGCCGTTGAAGATGGCGGGCGGTTGGCGCCGCTGACGAGTCCCGCACATGGACGTGGTTCAAGGTCAGTGAAGCTGGGGTAACCGTTGTCGGGTCTGGCTGGCTGCTTGCTGATTAAGCTCCAGGTCTGCATGCGGCGCTTCAATAAATCCAGAGGGGCTCTTCTAGCTGCCTGCCCACCTAACCCTTCAGCTCGGTTGAGTTTAACTAGCCTGCAGTGGAAGTTCTGACCCGCTCAGTTCAGCCACCGAGTCCCCAGGTACTCCAGGCACTTTTGGTGGCTTCATGTTATAGGACCTCTGCTGTGTGAATAGTGTAGAGCGTGGAAGGTGTGAATTGGCGACCTACCTTGCCTGGCCTTTGACTCCAGTATGCTTACTTTGTATCGTAAAGCTCCCAGAAAAATTACACATTTTATTTAAATGTAACTTGAATCTCTGGTGTGGCAGCGTTCTTTTGGCATCCGGTGTGTCGCACTTGGTGCTTGGCGAGTGTTTCTCACCATCGCCAAACTCCGCCCTGTGCCAGGCGCACGCACCGGACCCCGGAGCTAAAAGGACGATTGTTCCACTCCGCCTGAGTGCTGAGGGAGATGCTTCGGTCATGTGGACCGAGTTGCCATGGAACTGGAATGTGTTGAATTCTAAAGATGTGGCTTTGACAAATGCATGTGACTTGGGAGGGGGGGGGGGCTGGGTTATTGAGGGGTGGGGGTTTGACTCTTTGGTATGTTGCCACTGGGATGACCTTCTGCTATAACTTGGCTCGTCGGATCACAGGAGAACTGCGATAAGCAGCTTGTGAGTCCCGGGACCCGCCTGTGCCCCCAAATCGCACGGCCTTGACGTGGCCTCGCTCTCAGCTTTGCAAGGCCAGATGATGTTTTCAGCTGCAGACTGCTTGTCAGCCATGGGTGGGGGTCACTTCTGACCTGCAGGCATTAGGGCCTTTGCAATAAACTGCAGTTAAAGCCTCATTCAGCCAAATGGTGAAAGCGGATCAAAAAAAAAAATCAAAATGTATACCCTCTCTGGAGAGCACTGTCCTTCTGTGTTTGTTACACAGGTTAGCTGTGCGTCACTGCTGGCTAATGAAGGGCACAGTCCTGTGTCAGTCCATGCATCGATTGGCTCATAGCCAACCAGTTACTCGCATGATAATGGCAATTGCATCAATACATAAGCAAGCAGGCAGCGCTACTTCATTAGATCAGCTTTAATTCCTGATTTTGTTCACATTTTGTTCAAATAGAGAAAAAGCTTTACTTTAAAGCTTTAGTATCTTTACTTTGTCTGTCGCCAATTTATGCAGAAGTTTTCTGCATTAGCCAGAAAGCAGGCAGGACGCTTGGTGTTCGAGCGCCATTTTACGTCTGTTCGTGTGTTCGTTTGCGAAAGAGTGGATGGTATCGTCACAGCAGTGGGGATTTGCGGGGCACCACCCAGCAAGGCCGTTGAGAGCTCGCCTCCAGGCTGCCTGCTGCAGGTCTGGGCTGGTTTCTCGCTCCCGGTGTGTTGCCTGAGCACACGGCAGAGCCACTGGTAATGCCTGTCACACCGCAGAAACCCGTCTGACCCGAGCGGCGGTGATCCAGCAGTCAGGTATGCGGAGTGAACGGTCCTGCCCCGCGTAGTATCGCCTCGACGCCTGTGTTCTCACAAAGGTGGGGGGGGGGGTAGTTTAGTCAGCGAATGACACGGTAGTAAATAGTGTTTCAAGTAAAAATGACATCACTCTAATGAAACCTGCCGTAGCCAGCTGAGAGGCTGAGTGCTTCGGTGTTTTGCTTATTACGGGCTAATTTTGTTTTTTTCAATTTCCTCCTCGGTGGTTTCTGATGCCGCACTAATGACCTCCGTGGGATCCACGTGCTGCCCGCCTTCGCCGCTTATCTCTGCGAGGTGATGTTTCATTTCCCAGAGAGCCCACTCTTCTTGAGACGCACAGAAATGAGATTTGCGTTAAATCAGTCCTGCCTTCAGCACTAAATGAGATTTTCCAGGATTGGGATGGCAGGATGATTGAATTAAACGGGCCTCCAGAGACCCTGCTGTTTACTGTCACTCAGGCCAAGGAGGCACTCTGTGTTCTCTGTGGCTCTGGATGGAGCGAGGATGAGGAGGGAGAAGGCATAGCTCCAGATGGAAGGTGAGACTGTGAGGGGGGTCTCTGAGGACCTCCCTTCACCACAGTCGCCGCTCAGCATGGCCTGAGAGGCTGGTGGGGGGGGGGGGCTGTCCATCACAGGTGCATCTGTTAGCACTTGCTTCCCCAATACCCCTAAGCCACACCTGGCACCTGAGAGGCCATGCACGCACACTCTCGCAGTCCCACAGTCCCACAGCCACAGACATATGCAGTGAAAATATTGACTGAAACGGCTCAGGTGTCACTCGCCCCACCCGGAAACCGCTGTGCTGTCTTACCGATTTGACTGGTGCCACTTAACTGGAGGGATGGCATCTGGGGTGTGTGCGCGTGTGTGTGCATGCGTACATATCACGCAGTAAGTTCCAAGAGAATCATAAGTACATTCGGAACCTGGACGTCTTGCTGTCAAAACAGCAGGAGAATGCAGGCCATAGTTGCCATAGGGCCATAGGGCCAGCATCCTGGGGATGTTGGGGGGGGGGAGTTGCCAGACACACTGGGAAAGGGTACACCCAGCAATGGTGTGCTGATCTATTGCTGGGGCATATAAGACACCCTGATGGCTGGCGATGGGGGGGTGGGCACTCTATAGACATGTGGTGCAAGGCATGGGGGTGGGATGGGGGGGGGGCAGGGGGCTAGTGGATGTTGGCGCTTTCTGTTATTTTCAGTCCATTGTGTCTACTTCCTGTGGGTCAGGGGTTATTGGAGCAGGGTGTAGTGAGTTGGAATGGTGGGGGGGTGGTAACAGGAAAGGAGGCATCGCTTGGAGAACGACGCAGGCGGGACGTCCGTGTCCCCCCCCCCCGTAAACGGTACGTGGCACGCCTTCCCCCTAGCGCCTTGTGGGACTGTCAGTCGGCGGCGAGTGGACTTGCTTGGGCAGGGCCGTGCCGGTGTCCGCTTCCCTTCTCTGCCGGCCTCTCTCTGGCATGTACTGCCATTTCGCGTGACGTCTCGCTCTCTGCTGAGACGCGTGGCCCGGGCCGCCGTGGCTCTGGTCGCAGTACGTGGTGTCTCGCGGCGTGGGAACGCGCGGGACGCAGAACCCGGGAGAGCAGAGCAGCCCAAAACCGGACATCGTGGTAAGATGTTTGCTTATCAGGCTGGAATGCAGTCCTTACGTGTCTAATTTTTTAATTATGTAAATAATTACAGCTCAAACTGGGAGGTTTCTTACAAAATGTTCATTTAATGATTTAATTTACTAACCATCTCAATGTATAAATGAGTAGTTTCAGTAATTGCCTTTAGTTTCTTTTTAATTCCTTGATGGATTTGCCCAGAGCTACTTAGTCTTGATGTCTTTATGGAGATATAATTTATGATAGTAATTTGTTCAAGGTGGGATCTCTCTTCAGCAACCTTTTAGGTCAGGGGTCTTCTTGTTTTGCGCAGTCTTATGCTGGGGGATGGGCACGGGGGGTTGCTTTCAGCTTTCCGATCTTTGCGGCACGGCGTGCATCGGCATTTGCATGCTAGTGCCGTGTTACGCTTCACACACGCCGTCGCTCTGCATGTGGCACAGGGACGGTGACATGGAATGAAAACACGGGACGTAAACGGCAACTGGCACGGAGGTTTGGGTCGGGAGGGGGTCAGCTGCTTGGCGTGTTTGCGTGCATACATGTTCATTGGGGGTGGCTTGTGATTTTTAGTTAAGGCAGATCCCCCCACCCCCCCACCCCCCCAGGACTAGACCTCATATCGGATCTAAAGTTAGACGTGACAGCAGCATGACAAAGGGGCCAAAACAGGATGCTTTAGCTCCGAGTGTGAGGAACAGATGACCGGGAAGATAAAATGCCGACAGAGTGGAAACTTCCAGAGGGGTGTGTGTGTGTGTGTGTATATGTGCGCGCGCGTGCGTGTGCGTGTATGCACGGGCGCGTGTATGCTTGGGTGTGTCTGTGTATGTGCGCGTGTGCATGTGTGTGTATTGCGTGCACACGTGCGTTTGTGTGTGTGTGTGTGTGTGTGTGCGCGCAAGCGTGTGTGTATGTGTGTGCGTGAGTGTGTGTGTGTGTGTGTGTGTATGTGCGCATGTGCATGTGTGTGTATACGCGTGCCTCTGTGGTTGTGTGTGTGTGTGTGTCAGGCGCACTCCACAGCAGCCCTGGTCTCAGTGTGGATGAGGCGTTATACTCACCCACTCCTTGCCAGTGGGCCGGTTGAGGCTCTCGTTAATATTTAAACCCCCCCTTTAAAGTTAATGCTTGATCCAGAGTCTGAGCCCAACTAAGACTGTGGCAGAGGAGCTTGGGTGGGATTATGTTCTGCAAGCATGCCGTCATTCACACAAGACTAGTGTAAGCGGGAACTTCTGTCCCCGTCCACTGGGAATTTTGTACCTGCAAGTGTCCACCTCACTACCTCTATTAATCACTGGGCGGAGAGCTGGCAATCCGTCTGCCTCGCTTCCATGTTACTAGGCTCGGGAAGCTGATGGTGGTAAGGACTAGCGAGGCGCGTTGTGCCCACTGAGAGGTGAGTGCCTTCGAATTGCTGGGTGCGATGGCCGGCCGCTAGCATGCCTGCCGAGAGCCCGCCTCGCGCTGGCTGCTGATGATGACTCTCTACTGCATTTGCCATTAGATGTCCACAACCTTTGATCAAGGGGGGAGGGGGGACCTTGGACCTTAGTGCTGTGGAGTGGCTCATTTGATCCTGGACCTTATCAGAGCTGCAAAGATCACATCAAAGTGATGCGATGTAAAAAAAGAAAAAAAACTGGAAGAAGGGGGGGAAAAGCGATGGAGTGAATTGGTACTCCTCCCTGCCTTTGTGGGTGGCTCTCCCGCCCGGGCGCGCTGAGGCAGCGTGCAGGCCGGCTGCTCGCTCTGCCCGTCCTGGTCACGCTCACAGCTCCGCGCCTCTCTTTCGGTTTCCTCTTCTTTTTTTCGCTTCCTGTCGCGGGTTCTCGTTCTTAGAGGACACACTGTTTACGCAGCTGGTCTTGTTTTCACCTCGGGGGTCCCGCATTCTCAGTGGTGTCCTCCTCGGCTGACCTTAGACCCCCCTCCCCCCCCCCCCGGTCCTTGTTCTAGGGAAACGTCTTTCCCCTGTGCTCTTAAGAGCATGGATCGGGGCCGATTTTCCTGGGGATGCAGTGGAATTCGCACCATTGCTTCTCTACTACAAGCATTAGGCATTAGAACCCATGGTCAGTCTCTTCCGGTTCACCTGGTGCCGTGAATTCTGCTTTAGGCATTAGAACCTATGGTTACAGTCTCCTCCGGTTCACCTGGTGCCATGAGTTCCGCTTTTGTCGTTTGCTGAGGCCTAGTTTGCCGTCTTCCTGTCCTACCTCAGACTGACCTGCCTATGACATCTCCCCCCCCAAGTACAGATGACTCTCTCCTCCCATATGTCTGGGGGGGGGGGGGGGGGCCCGAAGGTATGCGCATCTGGCAGGCAGTATGGGCTAGTTGTTGACTGGGTGGGGCGAGGCAGATTCCCCGGATCGTCCCGGCCCGGTACCGAGGCACAGTCAGCCTTTTTGTTTCCAGCCTCCCCGGAATGAGAGGTCGTGTGCTGGGCGGCAGTGGGAGAGCCCGGCCCGGCCCGGCCCATCCCCCCACCCTCCCCCACTCTTTCCCAGCCAAGCTCCGCACCCGAGAGCGGGTGCTAAAATCTGATTTGCGAGACCGGCTTCGTAAATCAAATTGTCCGCTCCATTCTCCCCAAACCACAAATGGGCTCGTTCGGGATCAGGCACTAGTCCAGATTAAGCTGGAGATGGAGGCTGTGGTGGGGAAACGGGAATTCTCTGAAACCCGGGGTCCCTGTGCGGTTACCGGTCTTCGCGCGTAAAGCGATGTGCTGGCGCATGTAGTACTGTGGGTTGGAATGCTAAGATATTGTTATGCTGATGCAATACGCATTTTTGTGAGTAATGGGTGATGCAGCATTCTTTGCAGTCCAGGGTCTGTAAGCAGGATAGAAAATTGCCTGGTGGATGGATAATGGAACGCAAACTCATTCTCTGGAGAACTTGTAAAATGTCAGAGCTATATACTTCAGCTTAATTAGTTTGATAAATGGTGCCGGTTTGCTGAAGGGATGCACCCTTTCACAGGGCTTGGAACTGGTAGTCTTCCGCATTATGAGTCCCAGTCCTAAGCATTTTCTGGTGTTTTTGGACGTTCCTTAAATCTTAGGGGCTGCCCCGATCCCACGTCTGCTAGGAAGGAAAAGGATTTCAGTTTGCCCCAGGGACAGCAAAACTGTGGTGGTTTCTGTTAGTTTGCTTTAAAAATACACATTGTGTCAGCACAAAACGGACGCTCCTTCCATCCAATGTCAACACTGTGCTTCCTGTCATGTGACTTGACAGTCAGGCCCCCCGTGACAGTTCAATTTGGTTAAATTCTACAGGGACTATTATAAAGTCATAAAAACACAGGTGTGTGGTGTCAGGGCTCACAGAGTAGTGGTGCTGTTTCACACCTGTAGGGTTGAGGGTTCAACCAGCTTTCCGTGTGTTTGCTCGCTCACATGCATGTGGTGTTCTGGGCAGTCCCGTTTCCTCTTGTAATCCAGAGAACTGCAGCACAGAACCTTAACATGCGAGTTTATGCTTGTGACCCTTCAACTGACTCTCTGACTCACCTGAATAGACCATCGCCATAACTGGACGAGAAGCTGATCGATGACTGTGGCGGTAAAAATGGTAGTTTTGAAAATTACATTCGTCATGGAATTGGTGAGTGCAATGATGCCACAATCTTGATTAACTGTGAAAGCAAGTTACCTCTGCATATAGGAAATGTTGACTTTTGTGGTCCACTCATACAACCAATGGAAAACTTGCTCCTAATCTGCTGTTTTTGACCTCATGGCCAAAACCTGAAGGGGTCAGACTGGTCTAGGAGAGTATTTGCAGGATCTCAAGAAGTTCTGAAGAAGTAGGTCCCCGATCTAAAGGGAATCCGTCTAAGTGCACCTCGTGCGATCCTTGCTGGATAGAGTGTTGGAGTATGTTTCTGGTAAACGTGTTGCTGGCATTTCTGAGATGCTTGTGGTCAGGACGGGGTCATGGTGTCAGTTTTAACTGTGAGCAGCCAGGTCAGCTGTTTTTTCGCTCGAGGGTGGAGTTTGTGACCAGATCAGCTTCAGGGCTGGAGGGCGTAATGCTGCATTTGTGCACGGAGACTTTCAGGGGGCCAGGTTTCTGCGGCGTGTGTGTATACGTGTATGTTTTTAGCCATGCTGGGTGTGTGCACTTGTCGGCATGGACACGGGCGGCAAAATGTGATATCACTGTGGAGCTGTGTGCTCGCACGCCTCTGCCCGCCCGCCCTCTGGTTTTTGGCGTCTCTGGCGTGGGCTGAGGGCAGTGAGGGAGGGTCTGGAAGGGGTTGATTACGCACCAAAGGAAGTCAGAAAAGGGAGAGGTGCCCCCCCCCGCCCCACATACACACCTCCCCAGTTCCATGTTAAAACGGCCTCATTCGATAACGGGCAGAGAAGTCGTCAACAACATCTCAAGTAGGCAGTGGAAAGGTGGCGCGGGGCTGGATCGGAGATTCCCGGGGAAAGCTTTCTCTTACATTGCGGTGCTGTGTGAGACGGGCCGGTGTGGACCAGCTAGCCCCGTCGTGCTTCTCTCCATGGAATAGCCAGCTGGCTGTTTTCGCAGTGTTTGACTCGAGGGTAACGGGCAGAAAGGCAGCAGGGGTTTAGGGAGCCGTGGCCCCTACAGGCCCAGCATCACCCTGCGTGTGAAACGGAGATCGGAGATCAGAGCGCGCCGAAGCTGTGGGAGGTAACTGACACCACCGGCTCGGGGGGGGGGGGGGGGCGCAGCGTACGGGGGGGTTATTTT
>JAODKN010000082.1:1387682-1401114 GCA_026774425.1 Petrocephalus zakoni
CCCCCCCCCCCCCCCCGCCCCCCCGCCGCCCCCGCCCGCCCCCCCCCGCCGCGGCGCCGCGCCCCCCCCCCCTCAGCGTACTGGGTGCTTATTTTATTTTTGTTGTTTTCCCAGTTTCATGTTTGTGTGTGTGTGTGTTTGATTATAAATATTCAGAATCTCTGATGTTAGAATTTTGTATGCCGCAGATGTCCACCCGAAAAGAAAACAGGAAGAGAGCTGTTCTCAGTACACATTTCTGCACCAAAAAAGAGATGCTGGGTCACTTGAGCAAGTTCCTGATTTCTGGACGGCTTTATGCGGCCTCTGCGGGATCACTGAATCACTGTCACATCTAAGTGTTATTTTCTATATGGAGGGTAAATACAAAGTACTGACTAACTTGGCTCAGAAATATATATAAAATGTTTACTTTAAACCCCCAAATGAACTGTGAACCAGGGGTGTCTCTTGAAAAACCTGACAATAAGTATTTTTTTAAGTCAAAGCAGCCCCTGGTCCATGTGCAGTTGCAATTTCTTGGTGTACGCACTGTGTTTTTGTCTGCTCTGAGGCTGAAAGTGTCTGCTCTGTCGTCCCAGAGTGTCCAGTCTGAAATAACTGAGAGAATTTCTGGACAATTCTGTGTTTCTGTGTGGTTTCCTTAGTAAGTGTTCATGGTGGAAATCCAGCATGTCTTAGTGTTATTCTTTCCATAATGGGGGCACACTGGTGATTTTGTTTTGTCTTTTTTCAGCACAATTAGAGACCTATGTTATTTACCAGAGCTTGAGGCTTGAAAAATCCAGTGGAGTAATTTTTCAGTGACTCTTGCATGTTTGCCAAGGAGGTTCCAGCTGACTGATGAGGCGAGGCCCCGTTTCACTGCCCTGCATGCTGCTGCTCTGCTAATCTGCACTCTGCTACGCACCTGTGCGGGGGGTGCACTCATCTGAACAATGGATAATCTGGCCTCATTTGGTTCATGCCTCTTTGGGCACTTTTCCACCGCACCAAGTTTGGTATTTGTGGTGCGGTACTTTCGCTTTTCTGTTGACGTCTGGTCGAGTACCAGTACCAAAAGTTCTAAGTACCGAAAGCACCAATCCAACTGGGGTACTTCTCTGGTACTTCGGTACTTTGGGGCATAACTTGAAACGCTTTTGCTGTTGATTAGTCATGCAAATAGTCCGATTCTGAAACACAATGCGAATGTCATCTTTAAAAAAGTTACAAACTCAGAAAACGACAATGAACGAAGTAAAAAAAAAAAATGCGATCTGGTCAGAAGAACAGGGTCAAGGGGATGACGTAAGAAATTTTAGAAGTATTTTATTTAATATACTAGGGCAGCACGGTATTGGAGAATTTCCAAATTTGTTTATAGCAATGTGATTTTGTTGTAATAAATATTGAGGCATTTATAAAGCAAAAATAAGTTAACAAATTTCTCACAAACCTGTCTTGTAGTAGTTTAAACAGCAAGGATGAAAATGATTATGACTGCATGTCTCAGAGAACGCATGCAGCGCTCATGCAAAAGCAGCAGAGGTAAACTTTAAACTGATTTTAAAAACGTATTGGAGAATCTATAAAAGGAATAATCATTAAAATTGTTAGCTAAGCTTTTTCCCTATGCCAAATTAAAAATGTTTTAGCTAAACATTAACCCCCAGCGCTGCCCATAATGTCCGTACAGAACTGAAAGTAAGAAAAAGTCTCATCTTAATGTAACTAACTAGCAGTGTAAGAACTGCATGTGCATAACATGCGATGTTAGATTTAATATCCAACATTGTCCAGCTGCATACTACAGCCTGATGTACTTTTTTTCTAAATATTCTTTTTTAGAATTCAGTACCAAGTGCCCCGCCTCACGTTGTGCTCTTATTCAGTGCCGGTACCAGTTTTTACACCAACACACAAAAGTACCGAACCTTTGGTACTTTATTGAGGTACCAAAAGTACGGTACTTGCTGCGGTGGAAAGAGCCCTTTGGTCCCATATTTGTGTCCTGCTGGTGATGCTCAGAGAGGAGCAGCCACTTCTAAACGGTTATAACTGCACAGTCTAGGTGGCCAGGCCCCGTCCCAGCGGGAGTGGGTGACGGCGGCAGCTGCCATCCATTGGGGGCCCGAGCAGTTTTCCCATCACTTTAGCCGCACTGCAGCGGTGGCGTATCGGGATGCAAAAATAGCACAGCCGTAAGAATGCCAGACATTTTCAGATAACAAAGAGTGATTTATGCAAGCTGCTCCACAAGGCACAGAGGGACTTTTGTAGCCTCTCGCATCGCGCCCCCCTCTCTCGGCATCACCACCCCGCCGCCAAGGCCGCTGCCGTCAGAAGTGTGACGGCTTCTGCTGCAGTTCTGTGAGACGCGGCATTGTTGGGGCCGCCCGAGCCCCTTTGTGTGCCGCGGCTTACGCGCTCGGCCGCATGTGCCGCGCGTCGGCCTGCCGGGCTGAGCCCATGACGGGTGGGCGATGTCGACGTACACGAGACTGCGTAACACTGGGCACTTCACGTATACAAGCTTGTGCTGATGGTGGACTGCGGCCAAATGTGTCATGTGGTAGAAGGCTGGAGTCCTGATGTGCCTCGTCAGATAAGAGGCATGTGTCCTTCTGCGTCTGCAGCTCACCCTTACCAGGACCCCATTGGCCCGTCTGTCCACCCCTTGGCAAGATCCCGTTAGCCCGTTGGCCTGCTCTTCTATGCAATCCCATTAGTCTGTCCGTTCTCTGCTAAAAGTCAAAAGGAACACACTGTCTTATATTAGCAGTCTTGTGTGTGAAGAAAGTCCCGACTGGCAGTTCCAGGATGCTGTTTGCCTAACCAAATGATGGAACGTGGCTGGCGAGTGACTGAGTGAACTTGGGCTTCTTAAGGAGCATTCCAGAGGTGCCAGAGAGAAGTGCGTGCATACTAGGATTTATTTTGTGCCATCTGCGGAATGTCTAGGGCTATTTGTAGCTGAGTAGTTAATTGCTGTGACACCAAGTGGCCCCGCCCCTCCGTGGTTTCTTCCTTTATGCCCCCTCCCCCAGATGGGAACAGTGGTCCCTAGAAACAAATACAAGGGCTGTTTCCAGCTTGAGCAGCAAGAATGAGTCACTGCAGCTGTGACCCGCAGGTCATGTGACCTCCCCCAATCCACTTCCGAACCCATGTCTTGAGCAGATGGTGCATTTATGTGACCATGCCTTGCCGATTAAACCCAGGAACATGAACGGCCCGGAGCCAGACTTTGTGTGACAGGTAGGAAGAGGATAGACACTCTAGACATGCTGATGTTCCTGTTTCGCCTTGCTCTGGTGCTGTCCCTGCAAGTAGCAGGATACGTTTTGTTTGATGGTCGTAGTGTGACTGTTCCCCCTTTGTGTGCACCAACAAGTGAGTGGAGTGTGATCTTAACATCCAGGACAGCCACAGAAATGTACCACCAGACGTTCCTGCAACTGCCATTAATATTGCAATTGGAGCTGGAACCGCTCATAACACTTTGGGAGAAATGTTAGCCACTGGGCTATAAGCAATCACTCATGTTTGTTTTCATTTATTTATAGCTGCGTCAGTCCCACTAAATTAATTTTTTATTGCTGTTATAGTAATTTAATATGTTCTGTTGCCTGTCAATTGAGAATGATTTCAATTTGGCCCAAGAGCTCCAGGCTGTTATTGTTCAGGGTAATTATTCACCTAGGCGTCAGCAGAAGGGAGCCGTAAATTCATTTTGTTTTACGGCCTTGGTTGTTCAGTGGAATATGATTGTGCTGTTGACGAGGCTTCTGCTCATCGCTATAGACGCTTGACTAGACACGCCTCTCTGCTTGTTTAAAAGGTTTACCCGCACCCATCAAAGAACGACTCCACATTTCAACCCCTCAAGTTATCTGTGGTCATGGGACCGTGTGAACCCCCCCCCACCATAAGGCATCTATTAGGGTTTTTCAGTGCCTATCAGGTAGGGGTGTGCGGTATAAGCTGTATACGGTATAAATTTGGACAACGGGAGAGATTTTGATTACAGCGGCCAACCGTGGTAGTGGCTGAGCGGAGCGGTGAGACTTTCCACTCCTCACCCACGAGCCAATGTTCATGAAGTTAGTTCAAGTTGAAGTTAGCTTGTTCATGCGAGGGTGTAATGCTGATGTGATAATCAACAAAGCCCTGACAGTTAAACAACATCCGTAAAGACCTGGATATACATCAATAATGTAATAAAAATGATTATGATTAATCTAATAAAATGTCAGTTACAGTCGATAAAACCGTTCGCTATGGATCTAAGTATAAATTAATAATGCAATGAAACGTCAGCAGCACTATCAAGCTAAATGTATACGATTTCTTAATAACAGGACGAGCTCACTACAAAGACTGGTGCAACGTCCATAATATGGACATTGTTTTGATTTAAGGTCTCAGATACTGAGAGGAAAAACATAATCTGCAAAATATGCCGGGCAACAGTGATTGCAAAGAGGTAACAGGAGCAATCTGTTTTAAGTAAGTATGCACATTGGATGGTCTTCATCCAAATAGGGATGGAGTCATGCAGCTAGCCCAATTTTATTAGTTTTATAGCTTAATTGCTTTCTGCTTACCTATAGTTTACAAAACCAACCTGTATTTTTAATAGAAGATGTTTTGGTGATAAAAGCACGAAAAAGGTATTTTAATGGTTTTCCATATTTTTTTTCTAAAATTGCAGTTTTGCACAATAAATATTCTTAAAGTAACATTCACGACAACTTTGAAATGTGTTAACAGTTTAGAATGCAACTTACTGCTGCAGTGCATTTGCTATGGGCGTATGTTACCCATTCAAAAACAGCTATACTGAAATTTACATACCAAATTATATACAGTCTACCATCTATGGTTCAAATTATACCTCAATATGAATTTTAGGCCATATCGCCCAGCCCTACTATCAGGGTTTCTCAATCCCAAGGCATGCTGGCATTCATCACGATTGTCCATTACATGTACAGCAGTAGACTGTCGTTATTTCACCCTAGATGGGGTCAGAGAAATGCAAAAAGACCATAAGTGATCTAAATCATTTGTGGTGCATCTCATCTCCTTTGAACACTGATGCAACTCATATTAATAGCTCTTAATAGCTTTGTTACATTGACTTCTTTCTGTGTGCATATTCTGTCTACAAATACTGCCTGATCTTTCCTGTCCTTAACATGAGCTCAGCTCCCAAGTCCCTTATGTTGCGTGTCAATTCCTGTGTGTTTCACTGCTTATAGTAAAGTCCGTGCCAAGCTGTTACTTAACCATGTGGATTTTGTCTTGCAAGGATTTGCAGTAAAAGCACTTCAGACTATTTGATTTTTCTCACCAATGCTGAGATTGTGTTTACAAAGTCCAGGAGTCAGGGAAGTGGTTGACTTGTCCCAGATGACTTGTGTGCTAAATGTGTTAGCTGCACCTCTCCAAACAGGGTGCAAAACATGCAATGAGCATCAAGAGGCATATCTAGGTATAGATCAGGGTGCTGATTCATTCGCTTCTGCAGGGCCCTGTGGCAGAAGACATTGAAACATCTTTGGTTGTCAAGGTGATGGGCAGCAGTTCAGCCGAACAGCTGTTACAATGTGTGTAACAACAAAATTCCCTTATATGCATGCATCAGCTATTGTGCCAATCACAATTCTGCAAACGTGTAATGAAAGGTAGTGAATCACTGGTGAAAATGGAACATTCTGCTTGTCTGCGTCTTGTGATCTCCACAATAGTCTGATTGGTTAGACTTCCTGATTTTTTTTCTTTTCTTTTTTGGCATTCAGAGATGATGTATTTCCCCCATTTCTCATCGTGCCTGAACAGGATGTAGACGTCATTGTGTTGTTCCATGGCTGCGCTGTGCTGCTCTGTTCCTGTTGTCCCTTGGTGGAGAACCACTCAACTTTCAGCTGACCTCCAGAGCCTCCCCACCCACTCGGACTTTGTTATGACCATGGGAAAGGCCAGCAGCAAACATTCTGTAGGAACGCTCTATGGAAAAGCTATATCTCCACCATGGCTCCCCTTTTGAAATATTCCTACTCAATGATTCTCCAATGGTTCTCTATTATTTCCGCAAAATAAAGGTTCTCCGCATCCTGAGGAACTTAAATCTCTAAGGAGTCGTCTTGTTTGTGTGGTTACCCCACATGACTGATCTGAGAACCTGGCGTTGCCCATATGGAGGTCTAGTGCCTTCTGCCTTATGTAGTGCAATGTCCTAGATGGACAGATGCTCACAGTGAACCCCTTTGAGTCATAGTAACTCTGGACATGATGAATACTTGACCCCTCTGAGTCACAGCATATGGAGCAGATGGCATGGCAGACCAGCACGAGTCATGGAACACCTGCTAATGTCTCACAGGCCTTAGTGACTGTATTTGAGCATCCTTTCAACATATTTATGTCTACATGTGAGTCATGGGTTACTTCTGTCTGTTTGTTTTCTTGAAATCTGTTTGGGTTACACAGTTTTCTTTAGTCTTTGCATTCATTACTTTGGGTTCAGGGTAGTGGTTCCGCATGACGTGTGAGATGGGTCGGGCATCCTGGTCACACTCAAAAGTGTTGGTGCTGCCTGACTTGTGTCTGGGTTTGGTTGCCACTAAGATGCCGTCAGTTTACAGCTCTCTGCGAGCAGGGTTGTGACTGCAAGGATGCAGAGGGCAAGATGTATGGTTGGGTTACTGCCCACCAGTGGTACAGAACTGGGTCGGACAGGGTAGGTTCGGGTCTTGTCTGTCGGGTTAGGCTTGTGCAGGATGTCTTCCGATGACGTGGGTTATGGATGATACAGTCGGCAGATCTTTGTCGCAACCCAACTGGCCTTTTTGGCCCGGATTTGCTGACTGCAGGTCCTCCTGTCCGCTGCCATGTGAGCATGGTCTTCCCATTGACCATCTTGTGGGGACTGCTGCTTTCATTCGCATGCTTCTTTTTCACATCCATGGTTCTTTGATTGTAGAGCAAGAAGAATCATTGCTGGTTATTAATTTGCTGTTTCTCTGTGATGGCATTTGCTGAGCTGTGAGCCATGGTGTTTCAGAGGGTGGCACTCATGCCATCAGAGGTTGGAGGTTTGAATTCTACCTCCTCTGTGTGTGGAGATAATATAACCGTCTCCACCGTGTTCCAATACTGAACCAGGTTTCGGTAACATTTCGCCCTCCAGCTGTACGTAGTATTGACCATCCTTAACATTGGGATAAGCTGATTCTGAATTTTATACATCTAGGTACTATACCTAGATATATAAGAAAACCATACCATATGGTCTTGATTATTTTTTTAATGATTTCCACTGGGTAATATTGAAGGGCTTCAGGACTCCGATTTCATTTTTTCTGACTTCCAAATGTTAGACGCTGATGAGCTACCAGACAGGCATGAGCAACAGGCACATTCTCTATTTCTTATTTATTTTTAAAATTTGTTTTCCCAAAGCTCTGTTCCGAGAAAAGGCTCCTGAGATTTAACACTGACTTGTGATAAATGTCATGTTACAAATTTGACTGCA
The DNA here is from genome assembly GCA_026774425.1 of Petrocephalus zakoni. Lineage (NCBI taxonomy): Eukaryota > Metazoa > Chordata > Actinopteri > Osteoglossiformes > Mormyridae > Petrocephalus > Petrocephalus zakoni. The sequence goes on from JAODKN010000082.1 coordinate 1,395,205, forward strand.
GATTAATGAACCTCTCTAGGTATAAACAACCTAACAGTGTAGATACAGCTTTGAAGGCGGCGGAACACCTTGTATGGTTTGTTTTGGTCAGAATTAGTTTCGGTAAAACTGGCCCTTCGGAGTTCCTTCATGCTGTTATGCAGCTCGAGGTTCTGGCTGGAGAGTAAGCATACCAGGGTTTAGGGCAGGTGTGCAGATCACATGGAAATATATTAAATAATAATGATAATTTGCTGATGGATGAATTGTATTTCATGATCTGAGTGTGCCTGACCGGTGGTGTCATCTACGCCACCTGCCATTCCACCCTCTTTGTTTGACAGGTTTAGCACGAGCCCCTCCTTCCCGCTCCTGTTCCCTACCTCAATGGTTCTGCACCCAAGGGCCTAGATTTGGGTATGGACGGTAGGGAATATTGTCCTTAACAATATTGCAGGAGTGCTCTTTGTGTTTTGGGGGGGTGGGGGGGTTCAGGGCTGATTTTAGTTCCTACCAAACTTACGCCCCTGTCTGCACCTGACACCTTTCACCTTCCAGGATGGGGGCCCACAAGATAGCTCTACATAGCCATTTTGGAGAGAGCATGTCCCACAGGGTGGAAAGTCTGGGGTAGACCAGGCCACACTGGAAGGATTATATCTTCCCAGTTAGGTTTGGGGACACTTGGGAATCCCTCAGCCAGAATCTGTAGCCTTGGAAAACGTGGTCGACTCTGACCTCACTTTGCCATGAGATTGTGCCTTTTAACCATGTAAACGCTGCTTAGCTCATCAGTGAGCAAGGGAAACGTTAAGCTTTTTGTCAGCGATAGACTTTCCTGATAGAAATAGATGTTTGGATGGGCTGGATCCTGCTGGGTGATGCTGTATGTGCTTTGTGGAAGGGCACCTCCCCCAGGATCACGTGTCATGAGATGGCAGGGTGGCCTTTTCTGCCAGCAGGATGATATGCATGGTGGCAGACTTCTATAAGTAGGGTTAAAGAAAACGGTCTGTCTTTTTAGAAACGCCCGGCAGTGCCGTCCAGGGAAGGTGACATCGCCCGGGTTCCCTGAAACCTGCAGGGCAGACGCTTGACATTGTCTCACCGTGTAACAGCCCGCATGCCCCCACTTGTCCAGACAGGGAGGTGTCCTGGGTAAATGGATGCCGGGAGGCCTTGGTAGCTCTAACACTGTGCACTTCTGCAGTGGCCGTGTGTCACTCCCAAGTCGATGTCTATCCAGACAGCTGCTTGGGGAAGAGGGAGGTGCATGGGGCCCATTAAACCTGGCCCCTCCATTAGCCCACCAAGGGGTAACCTGATCAGTCACTTGCTCCGACAGCCCCCCCCCCCAGTCCCAGCCCCCCACCCTGGAGAATTAAAACCCAAAGGGTTTTGTTGTGTACAGGAGAAATGTGTCATTTCACAGCCCGAACAGTGGGTGCCTTTGCCGTCGGGGGGCTGTAGTAAGAAAGAGCACACATGTATGTATACTGCGCATTTCTGCTGAGGGTCCTTTAGCCAGGCGGCAGCAGTACAAGTAGAAGGAAGAAGCAGTCCCGCCTGATCAGAGCCTCCGTTACTTGCGCCCTATAAATAATGAGGTGTAGAAGCATTTTGTTCTGCTAATCTAGTTTAAGGACTTTACTGACGTAAGCAAACAAAGCTTCAGCTTACAGTGTCTCAGGGTTATCTTGCACCTCTGGTAGATACTCAAATGTTTTTGACAGTTATTGTCATTGATTTATAAGTATTTTGGTGATGCACCCCCCCCCCCCCCCACACATTTTTGCCAAGTTGTTTGATTGGCTGTGGGCCCAGCAGTAGTCGGCATGAAAACCAATAGGGGAAGATCTATCGACGAAACACACCCAACATGGAGAACGGCATGTACATGTGCTTGCGAGAGTCTGATCCAGAACCCCCCCCCCACTCCCCCATGGCTCTTGTGCATGGAGTTTCTCAGTAGTGGTATTAAGGGATCCTCTCTTTCATGGGCTGGTATCAAACTGCTGCCTGTGCTTTACGGCTGGCAGGCAAAGCTTTGACAGCTATTGGTTGGAGATCAGCTCATCTGCCACTGGTACGCCATGACGCCCTCATCCCTGCTTTATTTATACTTTCTGTGGTCATTGTTATGCACTGTCTGAAACTCATTGTCATTTTGAAAATGCTCCTTGAACTTTAGCTTTGCGGTTTTCCTCTCTGATGCTGAGAATTATAAAGTATATCTATTGCAAGGCTAATTGCAAGTTCCTCCTCCACAGTTCATGTTTTCTGAAATCCAAAGGCCAGAGAGTTGGACCAAAGCATGCTTGTGGTTAGTGTGTGTCTGCCAGAGTTGGGTATTTTTGGACACTGTGGCTGAGAGGGTCAGCACCGCTGACATCTTGTAGTCTGCCTGAGGAATGATGGTACACGGCTGATGGACTTTGCCGGCAAACAACTTCATCATGTCATTCAGATGAGGGGAGACTATTTGGATTTCTCACAGTTCTGCAACGTCTGTCTCCCTCCACAGGCATGGAAGAAAAGGTGGTTTGTGCTCCGAAGCGGCCGCCTCACTGGGGACCCTGACGTGCTGGTATATTACAAAAATGACCACGCCAAAAAACCCATCCGCGTCATCAACTTAAACTTGTGCGAGCAAGTGGATGCCGGGCTGACGTTCAACAAGAAGGACCTGGAGAATAGCTTCATCTTTGACATAAAGACCATAGAACGGGTCTTCTACCTGGTGGCTGACACCGAGGAGGAGATGAACAAGTGGGTCCGCAGCATCTGTGAAATTTGCGGGTTCAACCCCACCGATGATGGTAAGAACTCAGGGTTTCTTTTAGATGCTAACCAGTTCATTTTTTTCACAAGTTGTTTCTTATCTTGTATAACAGTGTTTCTCAACCAAGTCCTCAGTGCAAAAATGAGGGCTGTCTGGCAGGGAGCTGGGAGGGAGCAAAAATATGGACTGTCTGGGGGTCACAAAGGACTGGGTTGGGAAGCACTGCTGTATAAGACTACAGCCTATTCAATGGCTCCTACATTGCCTGGTGGGTATTCAAGGCAGGTCACATGACACAGGGCAAAAAACCTTGGGTCTTCTGGTGAAGGTGCTTATTCTCAGTGGCAATGACCAAAGAGGTGCCTAATCAGTCCCATAAGGGTCAGGTGAGGTACCCAACGCAAAGCCCCTCTCAGTTCCTCCTTCCTGTGGCAGAATAATTCAATTAAACATATTATTTTATACTGCACTTTTTCTAATGGAGGTGCACCATGGCACTTAACATAAGACAAAAAAAAACTGAAAGAACATGAAGCAAGGAATGATACATACAGCATCCCAGATGGGCTCAAAAGCAATATGGATTATAAAAAAATTGAGGAACCAAAATTCCCCATATATACACCAGAGGAGGAAAGTATCTCCTCCAGTGTTCCACAGCCAGCGGGTTGGATCTTGTGTCATGGACCTCCTGGATCTCTGAAGGTTCAGAGCACCTAGGAGTGTGCAAGACCCTCAGCCTGTGGGATGTACAGAACCTGAGCATGTCAGTGTGCTTTTAAACCTGATCTCTGCCACTCTGGGCTCCAGCTATTAGCCAGCTCTGTTTTCTTAGTTTCTTTTGTGGGCATGCCAGCATTCATCTCCCTTCCCAGCAGTGGGGGCTAAGCCCTCCCCTGCCATCCCTCGCACTCCCCCCTCCCTCGCTTTTTGTAGCCAGCATACACAAACAAGTGAAAAATCTGCAGCCCATCAGTGTGCAGCCGTGTGGGAGCAGACCATCAGGCTTGAATAGTGGCCGTCATATGTGGCCGAGGAAAATGGGGCCCCGTTGGTGTTGTGTGGAGTTGGCCGTCCGTGCCCCTGTCCGTGTTCTGCAGATCAGAACCCTTTCTGCCATGTCCCCCAGAGAGCAGCGATGCTGTGACAGGGGGAGTGTGTACTCAGCCGCGGCACTGTAGGAGTTGACGTGTCTGGTGGTGAAGCAGTGCAGCTCTGCACATTATGTTAGCATTGCCTAAGCTGCCTTTGGGTTTGCTAAGAAAATAGACCCCCTCAGCTGAATCACTTCAGTGTAGTGTGGAAAATTTACATGAAGCCCATCGTCCGGGGTTTTTCACTGACCACCTGCTTATATCGACCATCGGGTTCCTGGTCTTGATAACGATCTTACAGTCAAGGAAACACAAATAGTCTGTTTGTAGGATTTGCAGGATAAAGTTGACCTTGTCTGAAACTTCAGATGAGAGTCTGGAAAGCTTCAAAAGAACCAATTATCTTAGAAAGTAAAGGGTCAGCTAGTTTCTTGTGATAGGCCAGGCTAGGAGAGGGATCGGCCCTGGGACCCTGGGTGGGGGGGGGATTTTTAATTATTACCGCAGGACTGAATCAACAATTTTCAGACTAAATGAAGGCCCCCCAGACCCCATTGATAAGTACGCCTACCTGTAACCTTGAGGAGCAGCAGCTTGGGGAGGGGGGGGGACAATGGAAAGAGCAGCAGATTGCAGAAAAACAGGAATTGGTGTCAGAGGCTGTGTGGGGCTTTTTACATCTTCAGGTGAAAGATGTCCACAACCATTCAAAATCCATGTCTGTGAAAATGCACAGCTTGCATCTCTGGCAGACGGGTCATGTAACTGTCAGCCTGACAAAATGACTGGCCATCTGTTTCATATAGTGTCTCATAGCATTCCGTGCCTTGGGATGAAATTCGCAAATGGCGCTATATAAAAATGAATTGAATTGAATCAAACTGAATGGTATTTGAGTTGTATCAGAGAGAGGCAGTGGGTGGGATGTGATGCATTTATCATTGTTCCTTCAGACACGTGGACACCGTGGGGTTCCAATGTATTGTGAAATATAATCAAGGCAGTGTTTAGATCTGGACCTTGAAGCTGCCCATCTCCAGCTGAGCTATAGTAGAGTCTGCAGTGGCTGGCCGCGGTGTTTTCATTCCTGTCCCCTGTAGGGCTGACGACAGCTGTAATAAGAGACATTCCCGACACAAAGCGAAATCGGTAGCACTGGGTTTGCCAGCTCTCCGTTTTATCTCTGCCCATATTTCACTTTCTACCCCCTAGGTGATTATCCACAAAGTATCTTTGTCCTTACCTTTGACACACACACAAAGCGATTGGCATGGGGGGACAGAGAGGCCATATTATTCCTAGAGTTCTCTTGTGCAGTAATAAGGGTGATGAATTTTTCAAGGCTGAACAGGCAAGAAATCGGGTAGCCCTTGGAACATCTCATTTCCTTGTGGTCTGGTGTCAATTATCTAGAATAAAGCTCAGCAGCACAGCGTTTCCCTCTGTCAGCAGCACGTGAGCAGCAGGAACTGTTCATGAAAGTTCCTCTGCTGTTCTCAGCCATTGCTGAGATTTTGAGCTGTACTTAGCAAACTGGATTCTTGGCTTGTCCATTTATTTATTATTTAAAGATTTATTTTACATTTTGCAATGCAATAAGCTTTGGGGGATGGGGGGCGATGGGAAATGATCGTTGTATCACTGATTAGTTCATTGTGCAAAAGTGAGGGAGCACCTAGAATGTGGACTAACCACTGTGACTGGGGTCGGTTGCTTTCCAGACTCGAGGAAGCCATCGGCACACTCCGGCGGCGCTGTGGTGGAGGTGCCCCCACACCCGGCACACACTAGCATCGCCCCCCCTGTCAATGCCAGTGTGCCGCCCCCCTACCAGCCAGTCAGCGTCCGCCACCTGGAGCATTCGTCCAGCCTGGAGGAGCCACAGGAGTATGTATTGCTGGTGAACTGCGAGAGCAAGAAGCCAGACTCCAGGTGAGGCACGCGGCCGATGTCTGAGCAGATGAAATGCGGTCGCTAGGCCACGTCGTGATGCAAAATGGGCAAAATGCGTGCCGGCGGGTTGGTCTGTTAATCCAGGTTTCTTCTGACTTGGTG
>JAODKN010000082.1:1401214-1422512 GCA_026774425.1 Petrocephalus zakoni
GCCACGTCGTGATGCAAAATGGGCAAAATGCGTGCCGGCGGGTTGGTCTGTTAATCCAGGTTTCTTCTGACTTGGTGCCTTTTTTGTCTGTAAGGATGAAATGTAGGGTAAAATTTTACCTCACAGTTTTTAGCTTAATGATGTCAGTTTTCTGTGAGTCTGGCCTTATATGTTCCATAGTGGCTTTTGAACAACACACCAGGGGTGCAATTTTGTACAGGATTGTGTAAGGAGTGCATAGCCCAGCCCCCATCCCCAACCATAAACTCCTCTGTCTCCTCCATGTCATCACTGTAGTTCCCCGGGACATGGGGACCAGGAGTACATGCTCCTCGAGCAGTGTGAGAGCAGGAGAGCTAGCCTGTGAGTGTGCTGTGCTGAGTAGGGAGCAGGGTGTGTGTCTGCGTGTGTATGCGTGTGGAGTGATGTGCACACTTACATGATGCCTCTTACAACCAAATGCTTATGGTTTTATACACATGCAGAGCAGGGCTGATTTTTACTTTGACATACATGTGCAGGCATGCACTCACAATGATGCTTTCACAATTGCACATTTAATCAATGACATAATTGCATGTGCTCAGTGACACAGTCTCACTCCACACACAAACGGGAATCCCATGCATGACCCGGGTACCAATTAATAAATGAAGCGTGCCTTCTAGTTGTTTTGCACTCTCAGTAACAGGATGGCTTAACCTTGTTTTTGATGGTCCCCAATGGGTGAAACCAGCTCATTTTTGACTGCATGTAATAATTGCACATTTTCTCAAATCCTGGTTTAGTTAATGTGATCCTGTGAAGACTGCACTGCTGCTGACAGTAACTGAAAAGCTGTCCAGCTGTCACTCATGGTCCGTTTTCCGTCTTCTTCCCAGTAGGCCCGTAATCGAGCTGTCTAAATCCATGTCCATGGAGACGGACTGCAATGATAACGTCCCCTCTCACAGGACCATGAAGCCTTCAAACTCCAAGCATGGCTCTGTGAATGGCTTTTTCCCACAGCCAGCCGCCATCTATGACTCTCCACCCCCCCGCGCGGCATCTCTGTCCGTAGACACAGGCCTGTATTTGTTGCCACGCAGTTACTCTCAAGACACTGTGCTATTGCCCAAGTCGGCGACCTCCTCCTCACCACCCATGCCAGGGGCTGAGTCAGTAGGTGAATTGCGTGCCTGCGGCGGGCCCCAGCGCCGGGAACCTGTGGAGGCCCGTCTGCGACAGGTGTCCCTCAGCTATGACATCCCCCCCACACCCGGGAGCAGCAGCACTTACCAGGTACCCAGGACGGTCGGACCGGAGGGGGCTGCATCCGGACACTCAGACGTGCCACCGCCCCGCCCCCCAAAACCCTCCCCAGCTGCTACCGCTCCACCTGAACGTTCTCCAACGGAAACATACGCCATCCCACGTCCGGTATCGGAGACAGAGAGCAACTACTGCATCCCCACTGGGGGTAGAACTCACCACAGCAACACCATCAGCGTAATGGATTCTTCTCGTCTCAGGAAAGGTCAGTGCCTTCATTGGTCCACCAATGAATTTGGCCACTCGCTCGTCTCCATGGCCCCGCCCCTTGCCTCTCTGCTTCCATTGGTTGCACCTGGCATGCTGTCATTGGTCCTACCCCCCATTTCCTCCTGTGGGCTTTTGCCTCAAGTATCTTCATCCCACACTGGACATACACTAAGCGTCAGGAACGTGACTGCTTTCAGATGCACACATGCATGCTTCATTCTGTGTCATACCCTGTCAGTACAAAGCCCTTGTGTCAGTGTCTGGGTGTCTGGCAAGAAATTTTAGGAAAGTGGAAGAAACAGCATGACGATATGCTCGATGCAGCCTTATACCCCAGGCCTAGTATTTAATCACAGAAGTAAACTTTTCTGTTTTCTGATGCCTTAATTTTTCATCCAAGATAGGCCTGCCTAACAGTTCACCCAGTGTTTATGTTGTCCGTTATAGTAGCCCTGTATGAAGAAAATGAAGGCGTATGGCTTCAGATAGCTCCCTCTAGTGGTTACATACAGTAAGATGCGGCTGTTTGCTCTTAGCAGATAAATGACAGAATTTTATTTTGATAGCTAAGAATAAATGGAAGAGCAGAAGAAGCTGAAAGTTGTCATTTTCCAAGACCTTCCCAGGAGTTGGGACTACTGGAAGTCCAAATCTAGCAGATTTCATGTGTGAAATCTGAAACGAAAAATATTTATCTGAACATCAAAGCTTCTGAGCTTGCCGGCTGGACACCCAGGTACAAATCAACACCACCATTAGATAATACTGAAAAGACAATTTCAACATTTCCCTGCAAATGTGCATGGAGCGCTAATGATTGGCCGATACCAGACCTAGAATAATCCATCTCTCTCACGTAATGTTTGGACGAGGAATCCTCTGTATGTTTGAACCGAGTCAGTAACCACTGACATGTAGTTGGCCAGCTGTTGTGTGACCAAGCCTGGGGAGACACAAGGAGCATGTGCCAATGGCATCGCACCCACCAGCAAGCTGGCCACCTCGTAGTCTACACCTGGCACTGATGCCTGTGCCAGATGGCATGGTGCACCTGGGGTGGGAGGCCACTGCTGAAGACTGTTTTCATCCCCAGTGTGTTTGCATCAATTCTATGCTTATTATAACTGGAGGGAGAAGCATCTGTGCCTAGATTTAATACAGTCTCCATTTAGACACTAGAAAATGATTTAATCTCAGGTCTGTTTCCCAGTTTAGTCCTGTCGTACTTCTCGCACATAACATGTGCTGACAGTGCTACCATGGCTGCCTCAGGATCTGGTCATTATATAGCAGTCTTGAGCAATCGTTTTCAGAATGTCTTGATTTTTCAGTAAAACAAAACCTACAAAAAAGCTGACCATGCTCTTCCCACTACTCATCCCTAAACACAAGCTTCTGCTTTTATACCAACCATTGTGGATCACCACTCACCTGGGGGGTGAATGGTGCCACTGAGTTCAGCACTGAGAGGGGAGTGCTTTACCAGAAGCACCATTCCTGGAATGAACTCAGAGGGTATCGTAAAATCCACTACCTGTCTGGTTTTAGGGCCTCTCATTATGGCACTGTTATTATTTAACATCGGCCTCTTTCCTCGTACCCTTGTAAGGCCCATTAATAATTTTTCATAAAAACTGCATGGCGTTATTGGAATAATCCCCTTCTAATAAAATGCAAACACCTGTTTACAGTGGCGGTACTGAATGATTAAATTATAGATTGAATGACACTGGCAGGGTCAGCTTAAACAACAGCTTGGCGTCAGGGTGGACTAGAAAGACTGGATTCATGAATAACAACTGCATATTTGCAAGACAAGCATCAAGTAATGTTTAAGATTGAGCTACAAATAAAAACTTCCATTCAGGGTCATTAGTTCTGGACCCGTTCATATTTGACTCTACGGGCACAGATGGCTTTGACTGAGATTCAAGTAGAAACCAGGCAGTTCTCAAGATGCACCCTGTGCTGTTTCATTAATTCCCAAGCTTGCTACAGATAAACGATCTTGCTCCAATGAACGGGTTTGACTGCTTGTGTTTGCTGATCGGGTCATGTTTCACATGGTTTCCTAGAGGCATGATTTTCCAGGAAGTTACATGTTTAGTCTTGTACCTCTTGTGACTTTACTTTGCTGGGGATTTTGTCTTCCTTCAGACATTTGTAGTTGTATCTTTAGCCATAGGTTTAGGCTGGTGTTTGGTCCTCAAGACTTGCACAATGAGTGTCAAAATTACACCCACCTGTTACACTTCTACACATTGTTTACAAGCTGTACTACAGGGAAACTTTGTAAGTTTAGAAGAGTACAAATTACAAAGAAAGGTGTGAAAGAGGTGGGGTATGCGTATATAATGGTATATTTATACAGTTATGCCTTTTCCAGATTATGGATCCCAGGATTGCTATGACATCCCAAGAATTCCGTCGGATAGAAGCAGCTCGTTTGACTTCAATGAAAGCTTAAATGGCAGCTTTGTAAGTCCTGTGTGTAAATTTTTTTACAGTTGTGAACGATTACCCTTCTGTAATTGGAAGATTTTTTTTCTTTCAGTAACAGTTCTGTAAGCTTTTTCTTTTTTTTTTTTTTGGTGTGCTTATAGCACATCCCAATGATGCCTAGACGGAAATGGTGGCCTTTGCTGTTACTCATTACTGTGATTTTTGTCATAAAATTGCAGCAATTTACACAGTTTTGTCATCCTTTTTACTGAGTACAGAAGAGCAGTCGCATGATTGCGGCGAGCAGCACTTCGATGGAGGAGATGGATGAGAACTATGTGCCCATGAGTGCCAACTCGCCCTCCCATCATCAGATGGGGAGCATGGCTGAGCTCATCCATGAGGCCAACTATGTGCCCATGACGCCGAGCACAGCCGAGTTCTCCTTGGGCAAGCAGGTTCCCCCACCAGCACACATGGGCTTCCGCACCAGCCCCAAGACCCCGCCGCGGCGGCCCATGCTAATCAGTGATTGCCAGCCCCCACCAGTTGACCGCAACCTTAAACCGGACCGGAAAGGTGAACTGGGCAGACGGGGCTTTGTGTGCGCAAACAGGCTGTTTGCTAAGGTTGTTTGTCGAAAGAGTTGTGTGTGTGCCTGAGTGTAAGCATGTGCCTGTGCCCTTTTGTGATGATGCTGAAATGATGCTGAATGTTTCTGCATGACCAGCAATGTGCCTGTTCGGTCAAAATGGCTGCTTTTCCACTCTCCATTACGCTCTATAATCTGCTTTCATGAGTGTCTGTGTTTGGGTCAGCCAACATGATAGGAGGTCTTGAATTCGAACTAAGGTAAAAGTAAATGGACATTCAGCCATTTTTTAACTATTCTTAACCTCTTCAGTGTAAGTCACCATGCAACCTCTTCCTATTGGTTCAAGCTGGTACTAAAAATGGTGGGGAGGGGGGGCTGGGATTTGTGGGGAATTCTGAAGCAACCATTTTTAGCATCTTGGTAATTTGTTCCTTTCGTTGGCACCCGCTGCGTGATAACCCCCACCCACTCACCCAAACCTTCATTCCCATTGTTACCCACTGAATGGGCCCCTTTGATTACACATTCACCCTGCGTGTTTCAGCGGAGGATGGGGGGGGTCCATAACAGGACTGGCACAGGAGAGGCACTTGATTTGATGTCCTGGCATAAGCGAAATGGGCCTGCTACAGGCTTCAGACTGAGGGATGCATCTGAACTCCATTCATCTGCCAGTTTTTCTTTTCGGAATGGCATTCACTGTAAAACAGATATTGGAGATTGGGATGGAAATTATAAAAAAACACCTACAGTACATTGTATGGTGAAGGGACCCACAAAACCTGTGCTCCATCTTTCTTTCATTGTCTCTGGTCCATGAAAGAGTGCTCTCATCTTCCACCTGGTGGTCAGGAATGCTTCCTTCTGCCACTGTTTTTCTGTGCAAGACTAAGCTTAAGGCAGTGTTTCTCAAGCCAGTCTTTGGGGACCATCAGACGGAGTTGGGGGGGAGCAAAAACATGGACCGTCTGGGGGTCCCCGAGGACTGGTTTGAGAAACACTGGCTTAAGGCATGTTTCCACATCTCGCTGCTATGGGGGGGGGGGGGGCGGTGGGAACTTCCCCCTTATAGTTTCTTTTTTTGTTGCTTGTAGTAAAGCTTAAAATCCTGTTCACCACGCTAGCATCATACGTAGTTAGTAGTCTGTTCTATCCATTTGCTTTGCATGGAGAGGTGGGTGAGATTGTGGGTGAGTTTTGGTTAAAAACAATGTTCTTTTCTTACCAATCAGGTCAAAGCCCAAAAGTAAGGGTGAAACCAATTGGTTTAGAGCGAAGTGATTCACAAACCATAGGTGAACTCCCCGGACGCCGTAAGGGTAGGTAGACCGCTCTGTTTTTTAAATAAGTATTCTGACAGTTTCTGTTTTTGCAGTTTGTTCATTTAACCCTTTAAATATGGATCGGTCTTTCACTAATTTAAGTCAAGTCTCTGGAGGTCTCATTTTGTTCTGTTCATGTGTACATTTCTCTATTTGTGCTTGCTTTCCCATTTCATAATATACAGCTCCGGAAAAAATTAAGAGACTACAGCACAATCAATTTTTTTTTTTAAATCTGCATTTTAAAATCCTGGTTTAATCCTGATTCTGCTGGCAGTATGCTACACTGAGCGGCATGTTGTTTCCAGGTTCAACGTTTCTAAGACAGCAGTAGCCTACACAAGAACAATGTGAAGCAGGTCACACTGGGAATGACCAGAAACCAGCCAGGTAATGGGTGGAAGCGACTTTATAATGCCAGAGATGATCGTCAACTTATCCAGCAGTGCCTCATGAATCGGAGGATGACATGACCTTCATAAGGAGTGGGAAACATTACGTGGTGTGAAGTGCACTGTTAGGACAGTTAGTATCAGGCTCCTAAAAGCATGACTGGAGGTCTCATAAAGCAAGGAAGAAGCCCTTAATTAAAGAGAAACCGAAGAACCAGGTTGCAGAGAGATGCAAAACCATAAATTGAGAAATGAGTGAAACAAAAAATTGTGATGTGGTCTCAATTTTTTCCGGAGCTGTATATACACACACTGTCAAGGAGCACTTGGTGGATTTTAGACCCACAGGTTTCTGATGCCATACTCCTCTTCGTGTCTGATGAAAGACACTTTTACGGCTTTTTCCTGCATCGGCTGAAGTTGGACCACAAGCACTGTGCCTCTGCTAAACATAAGCGCTGTGCTCATTATATATGTTCCTTTAGCAGAGGCGAAAAGCGTTATCAGACAAGGCAGACTTGTTGGGTGCGTGTGGGCACTGGTGCATTTTGAAGGGTTTACTTTACAAGGCCACTTGACTGTCTGTCATTATCAGTCCTGTTCGTTTTGTGTGATGAGTCACACCAGATGGTGCGTGTCATTTAGCACGCCAGATATTTATCCAGAAATATGACACATTGCACCCTGTTAGAGTGTCGTTGCATCTGGATGCCTTCCAACCGCAAAGTGATAATTGCCAATAACGATGGGAACGCGTTAGGATCCTGAATCACGTCTCATGGCCATTTTCATTTATTCGTGATCCAGTGTCACAGTTTTCCGGCACCCCGCAATTCCTGGTTTTTCACTGAGCCAGTGAGCAACGTCACTTCTGTAATCAACTGTTTGGACATGCAAGGCTGTAATTAAAGCAATGAGCCATACAACCATAGACACATTGAGAAATGCACGTGCCAGCCGCACGAGATCTAGGACATACATTTTTATCAATCATCGTTACAAAGGCTGAAGCTACTATTAACATAGCAAAACGGCTTGTTATATATATGTTATATATATTGAGGAAAAAGTAAAAACTTTTTTAAATCTAATGCTTATACTGTACTGGATTCAGTACAATATGTTTATACAACCTGTATTAAAACTTGTATCAAAGCATTTAGGTTCTTATGTGATGAAATGCTGGTCAGTGCCTTCTAGTGAGCCATGTGTCTCAGCCATTTGTTCACGGACAAGTTTTTTTTTTTTTTTTTGCTGAGGACGTTTGTCTTGGTCAGGTCTTATTGAGTTGTCTCTTTTGTTGATACATTTTGCTATTTCTATTTATTGCTTTATCTTTTACTCTTAACTTTATATTTGTTTGATCTCAGCTTGACATTATTTACACTTCCTTCTTTCCATTTTAACGGTTTACATTTTTGTCTTTCCTTAGTGGATTTTATTGTGCAGCTCTTTGGTTGAAACCGTGTCTTTTAAATGTGCTTTATAAATAAAGAAGAGTTGACTCGACTACATTTACACTTATTCATAGAACACTATATACAGAGGCCCACATAATGTAACTGCCCAGGTAGTACTATCAGTAGTAAAAGTCTGTATCCCTTCTACAGTTAGACCAGCGCCCTTGGAGATAAAGACCCTGCCTGAATGGGAGGAGCTGCCAGCCCCTGTCCACTCCCCCGTGACCAGGTCATTCGCTCGGGAGTAAGTGTCCTGTGCCTTTGGCATGCTTTGGGATGCCGTGTGACGTGACCCTGCACCACTGCATGCTCACCATCATCTCACTCATTTTCTATAATGCACTCGCTCATTAGTCTGGGAGCTGTCCAAGCCATGCAGCATCACCAGAATACAGCAAGCAATGCCTGCAACTGCCAGTACCAACCACTGTACTTGGTATACATACAGCTGTGCTTCAGGTTACCCAGTGAGTTTGTCTCAGATGACTAGAGGTGGCGAAAAGAGTGATTGGCGAGATGGTGGAATGTGAGCCACTCTAGTGGCCACTCTGTGTCACTGCAGGGACTGTGCCACTGTTACCAGAGCTGTGTGTGTGCCCATTTGAGCATGCATGTGTGTAAACCTTGTCCTGATGATCAGTCCCTCCAGGTTCCCTATGCCTTCGAGACCTCCGTCGGTGCACAGCACCGCCTCCAGTGACGAGTCCGAGGAGTGTGAGGAGAATTATGTAGCCATGTACAACTCTAGTATGTCTTCAGATGATCCAGTATGTAAACCAAGCTCCACAATTACTCTTTTTTTACCGTTTCTGTTTAAATTTGAATTGCTTTTATCAAGGTTGTATCGAGGCTAATAATTTTCTTGTGGATACATTGGAGCTGCTTACATCCAAGTTCAGCTTCTATAAATGTAGGGTTTTATCAGAGCCAGGTTTCCGCTTCTAGTACATGCTTGATTAAACATCAGGGAAAATAATGGTACGATGAGTTTCTTGAGTTAATTCTTTTAGTGACTGCTCAACTAACCTCCTAGGAGATCATATAGCATACTTCTCATTACTACAGTTGGCCCTGTACAACTGCTGGGAAGCCAGCTGTTTGGCAGTATAAACCAACGTAGGGATTCTTGACAATCTGAAGTCGTTTCATTACAGTCCTCCATGCTCATGTCAGAAGGGCTCCTCCCACTTCCTCTCCTCCTCTGCGTATTCCCATTTCTATTTTACTCACTTTTGCCCTCCTACCCAAGAATTTGTTTTTTGGAGAAATCCAACTTGACCCTTCCCCCCTGATTTATCTGAATTTTTCAGGGTCCCGTTAACTTTTCCCCCTCCTTGTTTCCATGGACCCCTTTCATGTTGCAACTCAACATTGGCCCTGTAAATGAATTTAAATAGAATTCCTCTTTAATGCACTGTTGTTGGATAATCAAAGTTGTGATTTTTTTTTTTTTACCATGCCATGTACTTACTGCAGAAGAACATGTTTGCCGTGTTGGATGAAAGGGGTCTCTAACAGCCTGTGTGCATGTTCTCTTTGAAGTGGCATCAATCCCTGCTACCATTTCCTGGACCTTTTGTTAATTTGCTTATCTTTTTTTCCCCCCAACATCTGTGTTTTCCCTCCCTTTTAGTCATCTGCCCCCTCGTTTCTGTACTCCTTTCCCATTGTGTCCTGACCACCTGCTCCTCTCCTTGCTGTCTTCCTGCTATGTAGAGAGGAGTCCTTCTACTGCACGGTACCTATCACCCCCGTTAAGAGGGAGGTGTCTGGTCTTGACACGCTGGAGGAGGTGAGGAGAAGGCTCCCACAAGGAGCAGTTAGTTCCCAGAGACCATTTGGGTCCCAACGGGGATTTTTGTCTTTGTAGAGCCTGCTGCTCTGGAATTCCTTGTAATCCTAGTTTGTTGTTCATTTGGTCTAACTACCAATGTGGGACAAAAAGAGCTAGCACCTTGTCAGCAAGAAGAATTATAATGGATATTGGCTAAATCTTCTTCATTCAAAGCCTGGAGAACATTTTAATGGAATAAGTGGATGTATCAAAAAGACATGCCAACAAAAGCGTTTTTTCCGGCCCACATTTCACATATGAGTGTCATTTAAATCCTTTATAGTCATCTCCTCTTCCTGGTAGTCCTCCATCATTGTAGATGCATTGCCATTCTTTTTTAAGATGTACCATGCTTGGGTTGGGGTCATGGTTGATTCTGGGATCCAGTGAGTTTTGACTATGCTCCAGTATGCTTCCTGTGCTGAGCTTGTCTCCTTGCTTTCAGAGCATGAAGCTTGGTCCTCAGATGAGCACTGATGGAGGTGGCAGCCCAATGACAAAGACCAAACCAGACAAGCAGGTGGAATATCTTGACTTGGACCTGGATCCTGGCAAATCCACTCCTCCACGAAAGGTATGCCACTGTGAGAATGATATTGTGGGTTTTAAAGGTCCTCTTTAAGGCTTTAGGCAGCCACATGAAAGATCTGATGGGGAGACTTGTGGTGGTCAATAACCAAAACCATGGAGTGTAACTGTAGGCACAGTCATCCAATGTGGAAAATGTTTTCCATTCCAGAAAAAGAGCAACGGGACGGTCAGCAGTGTTTCGGATGAACGTGTGGACTATGTGGTGGTGGACCAGCAGCGGACGCAGGCATTGAAGAACACAAGAGAAGCCTGGAATGACGAGAGGCAGTCCACGGAAACGGAAATTCCCACCAAGGGCTCCAAGTGACAGCTTCATAACTGGGATGCAGCTCCTTATCTTCCCCCACCCAACCCTTGTATTCATGTGTTCCCCATGACCCCTCTGTGGGACAGAGCCTCCCCTCCTCATGTCAAGTGCCTCATTCTGTTTACGCTGCCAACTCCCCAGATGCACTGCCTTTTTGAACTGTGGTGCCAGGAGTCCCTGGTGCAAGCAGGAACTGTAAAGAACTTTGTGCCATTCTGTTATGTGGGACATGTCTGCTTGTTTTTGTTTGGCCATAACTACAGAGGAAGCCTTTGTAAATCCTGTCATTACTTTGTTACCTTTGGGCTATATTTTTTTATTTCACACTTTCCTGTTGAAGTAAAAGTTCACCTAAATCACACCATTTCATCACTATGTACACCAAGGTTTCTCTTTTGTTTGCAATAGTAACATTTTTGGTTACTTTTATTATACATTGACACACATTTTCTACTTTTGATCAGGGTGATTTTTTTGTAGATTCAGATTTTAAAATTCCTGCTTTCATCATTCTATAGGTTCTATTTACATGCAGGAATGGGTTTTGGCCTCTTAAACACAGTGAATCTGCAGACCATCATCCTCCCTGGCTTTCCCACAGCGCAAAGTGCACGTCTGTGCTGTACAAAGTGCAAGTAGTTAAAAAAATGTGTTGTGCATATGAATGTCCTTTGTTTGAATATCATGCTATGTGAAAGCGACAGTGTGTGTGTTCTGCAGGATAGAACACAACACGTTTTGAGATGGTCACTATGGAACTAAACCATCAGGAAAAGGGTGGACTCTATTACTGTGACAGTTTTTAATGGGAAGATTTTAGACTTCCTGTTAATTATGCAAGGTATCAAACTCTAAAGTGTAGTAAAACAAATCAGGTACTCATTGAAATACTAACTTTGATATCAATTGTAATTTATTTTTTTTTACCATTCATTTTAACAGTAGAGGCAACACGATTCACTCACTGCTCTTAAATTCTCATGATCAGTAGGAAATTTAGTCATACTTTTCATGGAAATGTTGCTTTTTCTGCAAAGTAATGCATTTCTGAAACATACCAGTTTTATTTTTGCTAAAGGAATTGATTCTTAGTTTTCCTTTTTAACTGGCTTGCCAATTCATTGCATATTTTCTAAAGAGTATAATTTATTTTTAAATTGATATAGTTTTCTTGGGACTGACTGCCTTATCGACAACTTTATAAGTCTTGTAAATATGACAAAACATTTTATGTATACTTTTAGTACTTGAGAATCTTAATGTTTGTGTATGAACTAGTTGAACTAACTTTTCCATCCTTGAACTTGTCTTTGATGAGGAAATCTTTGCTGTATATAATTGCTGCATTGTTCTTGCATGTACCACGTGTTGAGGTGCTTATGCTATTCCTGTTTTTCCTCCAGAAGTCTTTTTGCAAGACAAACTCCAACTCCTCGATGCTTAATCTTTTTTTAATGAATCGAAAAAGAAACATTTTAAACTAAATAAAGACCATTATATATCATGAACAGTTATTTCTGTTTCAGCCATAGTTTGAAATGAAGGTGCCGGGGGGGGGGGGGTGTATATGCCGGTTTATCACTGATTAGAGATTATTTTCTACTAAGTTTACACTTCTGTGTTAGACTACAGGAAGCCATTTACTGAGACGGAATTGATTAAACTGAGGGGGAAATCGTAGGAATAACAACTAGTTAAATCCTTATTACTTGTCCTTTAAGTACTTTTTCTTTTTAAGGCCGACTAATTTAAAGCTCATGTTGAGTAGAACATTACTTACACTTGTTCGGTACTTTTGTCTTCCTCGATCTATTATGAAGCTCTTCTGTGATTATTTCCTTGGCGGAAGAGTGGAAACGTACGTGTATAACTGCTCTGCAGAATCCAGTCACTGCACTTTGTCTACCCTGGGTTGTTTAAATATGTAAAGTTGCGTTCTAAAGTGCTTTCGTAATTACGTTTCTGGTTATAGTTTCGGTTCCAGTAATAATTTCATACTGGTTTAATTGCGCGCCAAATGCAAGAGCGACCCTCCTCCTGGGAAACTCGCGCCAAGCCCGCCAGTAGAGGTGCCGCAAACTCTCGCGATATTTCGTCACGGGACCACAGCGCCGAAGCCGGGCTCGCCGCCGAGAGCGTGTGTCGGCGTTGCGGAGTCCTGCCCTCCGCGGCTAGTCGGCTAACAGCACCGCTCTGGGTACTTTCTCCCCAGTACTGCCCATCGACTTCGACGTGAAACCTAACGCCTGGTGTTACATAAGCAGGCTGTGGGGTCCATAGAGAGATATATACCTAAAAGAGGGAGGAAAGGGGAAGACGACGGAGCCGAGAATGTCGGATACTGAGCGTAACCTGGCGGAGCGGCTGGAGCCGCAGGCCGAGCGGAATGAGCCCGACGCCGGAGCAAAAGAGGCGGTAAGGCGTAGAGTAGCCGGAAAGTGTCGCCCTTCGGCCGCGGGATGCTGGGGGCTTCTCTTTAGTGCGAGTAATGCCCGGTTCTCGGGCGAAGGCGGGCGGCCTCGCCGCCCAGTTTGACGCTTTAGCCGAGGAGTCAAACTTTTAGTTCGACCCGCGGGCCGGTTGCCGTTAGCGGCCGGGTTTGTGCCGCGCATGTCGGCGCACGGCCGGGCTTTCTGCCCGGCGCCCAGACAAAGTGATGGGAGTGTAGATCATCCGGCGGGTCCGGCTAGCGGGAGAAGCGCGCTCGCTGCCGACTGGGGCGCCGCCTCGGGATGGATGTCCGCTAGGCGCTGCGGGCTGCCTTCGCCGGACCATCGGCCAGTACCGCAATGCCTCCGTCCCGTACTCAAAATGCCCCCTTGGGCGAGCTCGCCATTAGCCGGCCGCCACCCGGCTAAGGGCCCGCGTTTGGATAGCAGGTTTGGGGGCTAGGCTAGCGCCGCTCTGGCCCGCTATCCGGAGGACCGGGAGCGGAGGTGGCCTGTAATCGCGGCAGGAATGAATGCCCTCGCCTTCTCCTTCCCCGCCATGTATTGTTGGGCTGATGTTTTTTTTTTCCATCATTTGTGTGGACGCACATGGGAAGCGAAGGTAGGAATACGTCACCAGCAGCCCGCCCCCATGCCTAACTGGACGCCCCCGCCGATCGGAATGCACCAGCTCGTTAGTAAATCTTAACCACTTCTGGATTATTACCTTATGCGTCTCGAGCCTGATGTCACATTTACCTGTACCGACGTCTTTTTTCTTCAGTGCTGGAGTACAGTGGCATCTTCAAAACCATCGCTTGGTTTTGTATGCATATCAGCCTGCAGTAATATCCAGCCACGCGTTTCTTGTGGGCCCCGTCGGATGATTTTTGACTACACGACACAGATATTGTTCTTTGCATTGCAGAGTTTGCTGCCTTGCCAGTCTTTTAGTTTTGGATAGTTATGCCACACTGGGTGCTGTCCCCTTTTGTGCAGCACTTGTGGTTTCAAGTACCTGTCACATTTAAAGTATTATTGAAGATTCTGTGATGTAATTATGGTGGCAGGTCAGTAATGATCAGTAATGATTTCACTATTATGCCTTTGTGCAAGGCCCTTTACCCCCGGTTGCTCCAGGCACTGGCTGACTCTGTTTTCTCAATGTTGCATGTACATTCCTCAATCCAGCGATGCTTTGTTTTTTAAAAGGGATTGCAAATTTCTTTTTAAGGATGAAGAACCTGGAAAGAGTTGTGATGATGAGTTTTTTCCTTCCATACAAGAGACCAGAAAGGAGAGTCTTCCAGGCTATGAAGAGAAAATGGTAATCAATAGTGTAATTCTGGTGCCCAAAATTATCTGAGCTGTATTTGTTTTGAGCTGGTTGGATTGGTGAGCCAGAATGAAGATTTCCTTTATATAAATATTATATATAAGCCATTCTTTAAGCAGTTAGTGAAATTTGCTTTGGTTATTTTGATGTATTTAAATTGCTGGATTCGTGTGCGATTCAGTGCCCTTGCAGATGTAAGTGTGATGCTTTACTTTTCTGTTTTTCAGCAAACAGATCGCACTAACAGATTTGAGTACTTGCTGAAGCAGACAGAAGTGTTTGCTCACTTCATTCAGCCTGCAGCTCAGAAAACTCCAACCTCCCCTTTGAAGATGAAACCAGGTCGTCCACGTATCAAGAAGGATGAGAAACAGAACCTCCTGTCAGCAGGAGAGTAAGTATACAATGTGTTTTTGGACAGGCCTCAGACTCAGATCATATCCTTGGCACAACCTCAGCAATCTCCTAGGTGGTTCCTGTCTTGCCAAAACGGCACCATTATTTTACTTATTTACCCCCTGTAGCAACCGCCATCGTCGCACAGAGCAGGAGGAGGATGAGGAGCTCCTGAATGAGAACAGCAAGGCCACCAACGTCTGCACCCGTTTTGACGAGTCCCCTTCCTGTGAGTTCTTATGCCTTAATTCTCAGTGATTGTTTGGGGATTCATCCTTCAGGTTGTATTCCAGGTGTCCTTACCTCATGCTTATTGCCCTGGTGGCTTTTTATTTCCACAGATGTAAAATCTGGAAAACTGAGGGACTACCAGATTCGTGGGTTAAACTGGCTGATTTCGCTGTATGAGAATGGAATCAATGGGATCCTTGCTGATGAAATGGTATGTATCAGCGTTAACATATTAGAACTGTGCAGTAAGTTTATGTGCTGCCAATATTGAGATTGAAGTTGTGGCAGTTTTAAATGTATATTTCCATCTTTCTCTTGGTTGTTCTGTCCCTCAGGGTTTGGGTAAGACTCTGCAGACCATCTCCCTGCTTGGTTACATGAAGCATTACCGGAACATTCCTGGGCCCCACATGGTGCTGGTCCCCAAGTCCACACTGTGCAATTGGATGAACGAATTCAAGCGCTGGGTGCCATCACTTCGTGCCGTCTGCCTCATTGGAGACAGAGACCAAAGGGTGAGCAGTTGGGATCTCTCATGATAAGGCATCAGGATTTCTCCCTTTGCTTTTTAACATAATTGTTAAAAAATATGTTGTTAACATTGCACAGAAAAGCTTGCGATCTCCAGGCTTTTGTAAACTCTTGCATGTTGTTTTCTTTTTTTTTTCTTCTTGAAGACTGCTGGCATTGCTGGTATGTTAAAAGAAGTCTTAGTTTGTTTGGAATGTTAATTTGTTCAGCTGGTACTACTTGGATGGGTGTCTTGGTGGCACTGTTGCCTCACACATCTGGAACCAGTCTCCGTGTGTGGAGTTTGCATGTATTCCCCATGCCATCATGGGGTTTCCTCCAGATTCTCTGCTCCCGCCCCCCACCAGTCCAAAAACATCTTAAAGTAAATTGGAGTTGCCTAATTGTCCGTAGTTGTGAATAATGTTTGTGCCGTGTGATGGGTCCTCTATTCTCCCAGAGATACTTTGGAGGTACTTTGCTCAAAAGGTAGTTTTATAAATATTAATGCTTTAATTCTGTGATTCTATATTTACTGTTGACCTCTAGACATGAGTTTTTAGAGAGCCTGTTGTCAGTTCTGTTTTTGCATCAACAGCCTGACCTTTAGGAAATTTAGTCAACATTATGGAATGGCTGTGCCCTTTCGTTGTTGCCAGACCGCATTTATACGAGACGTGCTCCTGCCGGGAGAGTGGGATGTGTGCGTGACCTCATACGAGATGCTGATCAGGGAAAAGGCAGTGTTCAAAAGGTTTAACTGGAGGTACCTGGTCATTGACGAGGCTCACCGGATTAAGAATGAAAAGTCAAAGGTGAGACTGATAACCGACAACTTATTGAAATCTAAAGAAACTCGACATGAAGACAAGCCTTATAACACTGTTCCTCAAGTTTTTCAATGTGCAACTTGTTTAGATTTTAAGCAGACTTTTGGTATTTCATTTAAAGCTCTCAGAGATTGTGAGAGAGTTTAAGACCACCAATCGTCTGTTGCTGACCGGAACACCACTGCAGAACAACTTGCATGAGCTCTGGGCTCTGCTGAACTTCCTCCTTCCAGATGTGTTCAACTCCTCGGAAGTAAGAGCTCTGATATTGTAGATTAGTGTGTTTAATGTCTGAGGAACAGGAGATCATGTGCTGTTTTCAAGAATATAGAGTGCTACTAAGAAACCCTCTAGCCATTCACAGTGATTTAATGTTGGAAATGATTTCATTATCAGTACAGATAACAAAAGTTTTCAATATAGATACGACCTATATATAATAAATGTATGCATTTGCGTTTTACTTGGGCTAACCTGTCCTTTTTTCCCTTAAGGATTTTGATTCTTGGTTTGACACTAACAACTGTCTGGGAGACCAGAAACTAGTGGAACGCTTGCATATTGTAAGTAGGATACACTGCTTGTGCTAATTTTTTTCCACTCATTATTTGACACTGTGTACCTTGAGTAACCAACCTAATTTTTTATCATCATACATTACAAACTAGGTTTTGCGGCCCTTCCTGCTTCGACGTATTAAAGCTGACGTGGAGAAGTCCCTCTTGCCAAAAAAAGAGGTGAAGATGTATGTAGGCCTCAGCAAGATGCAGCGAGAGTGGTGAGCACCCTGCTTGGCGTTCAGTGGACAATGGGTGGCAAAGTATTCAATTCAATGAATTTTTATATAGCGCCCTTCACAACAGTCGTTCCAAGGCGCTTTGCATAGGTGTTTTGTGATTCATTGCAACGTCAACAAGAGAGAATAATACAAAACAGGGATAAGGAAAGAAGAAATAATGACAATGGAAGTGAGGAACCAAGACCTCCCTACTAGGGAGAAAAACAAAACCTCTGGGGGTCTTAGGTCAACTGGCTGCCCATCATAAATTTTGGGTTTTTTGGGATATTGGTTAACTATTTTTTTTTAATTTTATGTTAACATAAATTTCTCACAAACCTGCCTACAAGTGATTTAAAAACGTATATTGGTGTATAAATATAATATATGCAAGGAATAATCATTAAAATTGCAAAGTTATCCAAGCCTTTTCCCTATGCCCTTTTCCCTAAAAATGTTTTAGCAAAACTGCATGTACATAACATGCGATGTTTAGATTTAATATCCAACATCATCCAGCTGCATACTACAGCCATTGTTCAAATTCAGAACAAAGTGCCCCGCCTCACGTTGTCCTTTTATTCAGCGCCGGTACCAGTTTTTACAGCAGTGGAAAACCAACACAAAAGAAGTACCGAACTTTTGGTGCCTTATTGAGGTACCGAAAGTACCAAAAGTATGGTACTTGCTGCAGTGGAAAACCCCCTATGTCTCCAAGTGAATTGTGCGGCATGTTATTTCCCTCAGACCTGTGTGAGGAAAATTCATGGTTTGTCGTCTTCTACCTCATCAACCTGCAGGTACACCAAAATTCTGATGAAAGACATTGACATTTTAAACTCTGCCGGCAAGATGGACAAGATGCGGCTCCTCAACATCCTGATGCAGCTTCGCAAGTGCTGCAACCACGCATATTTGTTTGACGGCGCCGAGCCTGGCCCCCCCTACACCACCGATCTGCACCTGGTCGTCAACAGTGGCAAGATGGTTGTGCTTGACAAGCTTCTGCCCAAGTTGAAAGAGCAAGGTAGGGTGGCTCTCTTAATATATATCCGGCTTTGCGGATCTGTGTCCCTCGATTGCCCTGGGGTTCCGTCCATGCTTTGTTCTTCTGTTGTGTGAAGTAATGTATTGGCATCTTAAGAAATTTGTACTGTTCATTCCACTCCCCACCCCCCATTTAGGGTCTCGAGTGCTGATCTTTAGCCAGATGACCAGGATGCTGGACATCCTGGAGGATTACTGCATGTGGAGAAACTATGGCTATTGCCGCCTTGATGGGCAGACCGCTCACGAGGAGAGAGAGGCACGTTGCCATCCTTAGGTTTTGCTCATGCATAGCGAGATGTTAAGTTGCAACACTGTGAAATCTCATTCATGTTGTTGTGGACCCCCCTCCCCCTCCCAGAGCTCAATCAACAACTTCAATGAACCCAACAGTTCAAAATTCATCTTCATGCTGAGCACACGTGCTGGAGGCCTCGGTATCAACCTAGCCACTGCTGATGTGGTCATTATTTATGACTCAGACTGGAATCCCCAAGTAGATCTCCAGGCAATGGTTAGTCTTGTTTTCATTGTTCTGTATCTGACTGTAGTGGAGCAGCACTAAGAAGGTTCTGGTCTTCACATCAGCTCGTTATCCATCTCACTGACATAATTGTTCCTGTCAGGACCGAGCACACAGGATTGGTCAGAAGAAGCAGGTCCGGGTATTTCGCTTCATCACAGAGAACACCGTGGAGGAGAGGATTGTAGAAAGGGCAGAGATGAAGCTTCGGCTGGACTCAATAGTTATTCAGCAAGGTGACCAGGATTCCAAATCGACATAATATTTGAAAATTATACTGATAAATGTAATGTAAATGGAATGTAAACGTGCGATTACATTCCTAACTAGTAATACATTTAATAATATAGACATTTTGAAATATCTATAAAAGAGAGAAGCTGTAAAGCACTTATTATTGACTATGTAAGCCACCATGTTGAAATGATGTCATGGGGAATCTCATGGGGAAATCCGACTTCAACCTCGGAAAAGGGGGAAAAGGTGACCAGGATTCCAAATCGACATAATATTTGAGAATTATACTGATAAATGACAGATAGATAAAAGTGGTACAGCGGGGGCCTGGCTAATCTTTTGTAAATCACTTGCTGAAGATGGCTTTGTCTCTGACCTGCAGGCCGGCTAGTGGACCAGAACCTGAACAAGTTGGGCAAGGATGAGATGTTGTCTATGATTCGCCATGGCGCCACACACGTGTTCGCATCCAAGGAGAGCGAGATCACAGACGAGGATATCGATGAGATACTGGAGAGAGGGGAGAAGAAGGTCTGTTGGGTAGTTTGTGCCGCTATTATTAATTCATCATGCTCATTATAAGTGGTTTATTGTGATTCTGCTATGTAGACCCTGGAGATGAAACAGAAGTTGTCTACAATGGGTGAAAACTCCCTAAGGAACTTTACCATGGACACAGACAACAGTGTATACAACTTTGAAGGCGAGGACTACAGAGAGAAGAAGAAGGTAAAATAATGTTTTGGTGCCTGAACTATCTAAGACTTCCAGAAATGTCTGCAATTTTGTGTTCATTTTGAAATCTACTGTTACAGGTCATCACCAACTGGATTGAGCCCCCAAAGAGAGAGCGCAAAGCCAACTATGCAGTAGATGCTTACTTCAGGGAGGCTTTGCGTGTTAGTGAACCCAAGGTTCCAAAGGTGAGGCAGAAGTCAGGGCTTGAAGCCTAAGTTTTTTTGTGGGTAAATTAAACTGGCTGAAGTCGCTAAACTTTTTATTTCTGCAGGCCCCTCGTCCTCCAAAACAGCCCAATGTTCAAGACTTCCAGTTCTTCCCACCTCGTCTTTTTGAGCTGCTGGAGAAAGAG
The DNA here is from genome assembly GCA_026774425.1 of Petrocephalus zakoni. Classification (NCBI taxonomy): domain Eukaryota; kingdom Metazoa; phylum Chordata; class Actinopteri; order Osteoglossiformes; family Mormyridae; genus Petrocephalus; species Petrocephalus zakoni. The sequence goes on from JAODKN010000082.1 coordinate 1,421,086, forward strand.
ATCTTGTTCTACAGGAAAACCATTGGCTACAAGGTGCCACGTTGAAACTGATAAGCCCTGTTATCCTGAATATCTTTAGGTGGTGATACACGGGGCAACTTTCTGAGCAATCCTGCTGGTCTATTGCCAGCCTAGTGTGACAAAGGGCAACTCGCCTGGATATGGATGATCGTGAAAAGTTGCCCACTGCCAATTAGTTTTTCAAATGGGTATTTGTTGCCCAGTATCAATGAGTGTCTGAGCAACATTGGTCAGCAACATTGCTCAAAAAGTTGCACTGTGTATCGTCACCTTTTCATTGGTTCAAAACTATATTAATAGTAGCATATGCCTGGTTCATTGTTTTTAATGTTGTTCTGTTTTTCCACCAGGTCCCCCGAAACCCAGACTTGCCCAATTCCGCGCAAGTCCAGAAGGAAGAACAGAGCAAGATTGACGATGCAGAACCGTTGACTGAGGAAGAGCTGGAAGAGAAGGAGAGTCTCCTGTCACAGGTAACCCATCACAGCTCAGCTGATGTGCTTACTGATGTCTTGGTTATAGCGATTGCTAAAACTACCGTCTGATTTTTGTTTTTCTTCAATATCTTTTCTATCTCCAGGGTTTTACTATTTGGAATAAACGAGATTTCAATCAGTTCATCAAAGCTAATGAGAAGTGGGGCCGTGATGATATTGAAAACATCGCTCGTGAAGTGGAGGGGAAAACCCCCGAAGAAGTCATGGAATATTCTGGTAAGGCACTCAAGCTTCATGTTTGAGCTGAAATTAAAGAAAGGACAGAATGGCGGGCTGGATACATTTTGTTTGGTTTGTTGTTTGTTTATATGTGTGTGTGTGTGTAGCTGTGTTTTGGGAGAGGTGCAATGAGCTGCAAGACATCGAGAAGATCATGGCCCAGATTGAACGTGGAGAAGCCCGGATTCAGAGAAGGATAAGCATTAAGAAAGCTCTGGACTCTAAGGTAATGTCTATGTGTGATCCCACTTACTACATAACTCACTATGAACACTTTGTGTCCACTCACTATGAACGCTTTGTGTTCTAGATTCCACTAAAACCTAAAACAGTGTAAGATTTGCATGGGGCTTGTCATTTGAGGTCATACAAACTAGTGCTGGGCGGTATACCAGTTCATATCGAAAACCAGTATTTATTTTTATATGGATTTTTCTTATACCGTAATACTGGTTTAAATGGCCTAAACAACGTCCAGAACGTGGTGCAGTGGAAACTGTTTAAGGGGGTACCATTTTTACTGGTACACCACTGAACCTGCACGCAATGGATTATCTGCGTTATGATGCGTTTAATTGTCCCGACAAAGTCTGAGGTGCGACACGTCACAACCGACCAATTTCCCGTTTGAGCTACACAACTCGGAACAAACATGGCTGCCTCCACGAACACGCTGTTATTGTTGTGATC